>JAGDQP010003952.1:52464-89290 GCA_022664845.1 Lepisma saccharinum | reverse complement strand
ACCATTCACAGACCGCCGTCAAAAATCAGAAACCTACTTCGTCCAGTTAAAGACGACTTGGGTCTTAAGACACCAGGAGTATACTGCATTCCTTGTGAATGCGGAAAAACATACATAGGACAAACAGGACGGACAGTAGAACATCGATGCAAGGAGCATGAAAGATACATAAAGCTATTTTATCCGGAGAAATCAGGCCTGGCAGAACACAGCATAACAGAAAAACATAGAATTTTATTTTCTGACACTAAAATTATCTCAAAGAGCTCCAATTACTGGGATAGGATAATAAAAGAATCTCTTGCCATACTACAAGAACGTAATAATGTCAACAGAGATACAGGATTTCAACTTAGTCGGACTTGGACACCAGTCATAAAGAAAACATACATGAAAACGACCAATCAGCGTCAAGCTATAGGCCAACCAATCAGAGACACAGATTCTTAAGCTCCGCCCCCTACCGTTACTATATATAGTACACATGAACTGGTCTCAGTATACTTGCCCTGAAGATGAGAACAATGTCTGTTCTTGAAACGTCGGCTCTATCGTCGGACTTCACCTGGCTGATATCCCGAGAACATCTGTATAATATTCGCCGCCAGGAAAGCTTCAATTCTTATTTCACCCTATAGAAGTATGCCATAATTAATATGACATTGAAAGAGTGCATGTAATAACATTTTTAGATATTTCAATGATAAAGTATACTTTAATCGTCGTAGTAGATATAGATTCTTTGCTAACTTTTTTATAACCTCATCAATATGATAATTCCATGACAAACCACCATCCAGATGTATACCCAATAGCGAAACAGACTTTCTAATATTCAAACTTAGGATATCATTATTCAGAGAGAACATGATATTTTCTGTTTTTTTTTTTCTGAATTTAAAACCAATTCATTTTGCATAAACCAAATACCAGCATTTCTTAGTGCTGTTTCCCGTTCAGTATCTAGATTACGTAAATTTTTATTTCCTACTAAAATTGTTGTATCATCAGCATATAAAATCGGTCTCACACCCAGTGATTGACAAAATCATTCATGTATACAATAAACTGGAACGGTCCCAAGACAGAGCCCTGTGGGACACCTCTATTTACAGTCATTGGTTGGGAAAAGTTCTCGTTGACTTTAACTGCTTGATTGCGATCTTTCAGATATAAAGAAAGTAGACTTAATTCCTTTCCCTCTATTCCATATAAGAATAGTTTTTTTATTAATATGGTATGAGAAAGAGTGTCGAAAGCTTTACTTAAATCAATTAATGTAGCAGAGGTTATTTTCCGTGTTTCTAGGTTTGAGTATACCGTACTAACCACTCTCTCTACTGCATCAATTGTACTCGCACCCCTTCTAAAGCCATACTGACAGTCGTCCAATAATTTATTTCCCTCAAAATATGCAATCAATTGCTCTAATAATACATATTCAAAAACCGTAGATAGTATGGGAACGAAAGCAATTGGGCGAAAATTGCTGGGGTCAGATTTACTTCCTTTCTTATGTATTGGTACAACAATCGTATTCTTCAAGGTAGTAGGAAAGTTACCTTGAGTGATAGAACCATTTATTAAATTATATAATGGTGAAATTAATAAGTCTATAGTATGTTTTAATATGCAAGATGACATACCAAAGTAATCCTCTGAAAAACTACTTTTCCTTTTCTTTACTGCTAGTGTAATCGCTGCTCGGGAAATATTATCAAACTTAAATTTATGTTTCAATTGCGGGTCAATCTTTAAGAAATATTTATTCATAGCTGGATCATAGGATGATGCATTGTTCAGATTCATAATACCTCCCACAAAGTGACGGTTAAAATCGTCAGCAGATGTGTCTACATATTCTACGTGTCGAGGATTATTTCCTGATTACCGACCACGCTGCCGAGACTTTATTATTTGACTTACTAATAATCGAGTCATTATAATTAATTTTTGCTTGGAGAATTTCCTGTCTATAGATCCTCTTTAAGGAATTATACTTTGTTAAATCATTACCATTTTTCATTTTAATATGCCAGTAAAATAATTGTTTTCTCAGATCGTATAAATGTGGAGTATACCATGCGCAATTTCTTTTTTTATTATCATAGTGTCCTTTCTTATATACTAAAGGGCAACATTTATGTATTCCTTCTTGTAATAAGTTAATGAACGTTTCCCAGGCATGGTCTACATCAGTGCACGATTCTATTATGGAGTCAAAATCAATAGAGTGGAAATAATTCCGTAACGCAGTGATATTTCTGATACGCAATTGTCGAAATTTTCCATATACGCTCTTATTTATTACCGAATTTATATCAACCAGAGTATTGTAAGCTACCCAAAGCCCACGATGGTCAGATATCTGTGGTTCTATTGTACCACATAATATTCTTTCGGAGTATACATTAGTGATTAGATACAAGGGAGGAAGTTATTCCTTCCTCCCTTAACCTCTGAGAACTACGCCTGAATTCCACCACCTTAGCAACCGAAACCTACAACCAATGCCTCCAGGAGGCTCTAGTCAACCGAGGCTACCAACTTAAGCTCATAACAGATTCGACGTGCAGACACACACACTCAACCCACTCATACTTCCAACACCAATCCAAATCCTCTGGCCTAAATCACTCAGAACTCTTCGTCGTAAACTTACAAAGTTGAAACAAATTCTGCTGTTCCACTTCCATTTACTTCAATCTGACCCCGACACCAGCTAGATCTGTATTTCCCACCAAGCCAAGTTTAGTTTTTCAGTACCGCTCCCAATCTTGGAAACATCTTGGTCCACATTAACCCTTCATCCTGTTTCCCTTCAGTTCTCGCCCACAGATGTAACAACTCTAGATGTAAAACGTGCCTCATCCTTATTACATCTCCAGCTATCACTATCACCACAGCCGATTGCAACTTCATTTTATATTCCAAAGGAACCTGTCAAAGCTCAAACGTAATACGTATCCTAACCTCTACATTCTGCCTGGCATTCTAGGTGGGGAAAGCAAGCGATCCATTGAATCTCCGTATCAATAATCACCGCCACTTTTCCGTCAACAACAGACCCGATTTGCCAGTGTCTAGACACACGCAATTGCGCAACACTGACTTCGATGACAGTTTCCGTGTAGCTATAATCCACAAACACATCCACACGTCGACTCTGGGAAGGAGCTTTCATTCAAGTATTGAGAGCAAAACTGAAGTCTGCAGTATTTTTTATTTTCTCTTCTCTCCACGTCTACACCCACATTCCTTTACCTCCCCTGCCCATTCTCTTTCAGAGTATTTCTTTCATTTATGTTCTTTGTCAGGTTTTTGCATTTCCTGTTCTGACTCCAACATTTTTTGATTGCCTCAGTAACGTACTCTCTTTACATTGCGTTTCTGATACTATATCCCACTTTCTCTGACTGGGTTTTCTTAGCTAAATCCCATTTTCTCTGGCTGCATTTTGTATACTGTATCGCACTTTCTCCGACTGCGGTTTGTATACCGAATTGCACTTTTATTATTACATTTGTTTATTTATTTATGTATTTATTTTTGATCGATCGATTGATTATTTATTAATTAATTAATTACTTACCAAGCTCAAATTTTTAACACACAAGACAGTTTCCTATCCGTACGTGCGCACGCGCAAGCGAATTTCTTGTGGAACGCCATTCTACTTGCTTTAGTTCGAAAATTTGACGCCTGATCCAAATGAAACCTTGGTCAATCGACTCAGGAGGGTCGATGTCAATTGTTTTGATGTGGACGTGTACCATTTTGTTCTTTCACCTTTCTCAATTGTTCCCCTGTGTTTAGTGAGCTCTTTTCTTATCTACAAGTGAAGATGGCAGAAGCCGAAAGTTGTAAGTGACTTCATAATGTTCAGTGTGTAATTGTGCACGTAACCTTCAAGATACTATATAAATAGAATTCTTTTCCTCTCTATTCCAATTTTACCTATATATATGAAGTACGTATAGTAGAGGCTGGATAGGCAATATAATAACTGAAATTTGAATGGAAAGGAATTGTACTTACGTAGTATCTTGACGAAGATCACGTACACAATATATTTAGTTAGGTAAATATGAATGATTACCATTTACTTACTATGTGTAATCTATTTCACAATATTACATTTACTTTTAAGGGAAGTGTAATATTCGCTAGCGGATCACCGTTTCCTCCAGTTCAATATCAAGGAAAAACTTACGAAACAGGACAAGGAAACAATGCTTATATTTTTCCTGGAATTGCTCTTGGTGTAATATGTACAGGCATTCGACATATAAATGACGAAATATTTCTTATTGCTTCACAGGTTAGTATTTTATTCTTTGTATATTTTGTGAAGCGTCGTTTATTCATGCATTTGAAAGTTCTTACTTACCTTGAAATCATAGCAATGAATGCCAAAGTTTTTTTTATTAAGGACTGCCATTTTAATCTGTGACTACTACTAAAGCCTTTTATTATTCCTTTATTTTTAGTGAGTTGAAAAGGTCAACAAAAAAGTGCTTAAGAAAGCAAAAATAACGGAAGATTATGCAAATATTTTATTTCGTTTGTTTAAAATATACCAGTTTATTTTATTGCATTTGATGTTAGTGTGTTGAAAAGTATGTATGTTACGTTTCTTAAATTTTACCATTTTTCACTCTTTTTCCTATTGTCACTCTTTTTCGTATTGCTAACTCATGCTGATTTGAGGATAAAATATCCATTAGAAATCTCAAGTGGTTTCAAACATTTTTTTAAATATAAAAAATATTCAGAATGTATTTAACGTGCAGATATTGCTAAAGGTTATATTATAAACCATAAATTATAACTGAATGAAAAAAGAAATAGAAGGGAGAAAGGAAAAAATGTGTGGGAGGAAAGAAATGGCTATAAGGTGTTGGGAAATGTTCTCTCTCACTCTCTCTTGGCAACATGCTTAAAAGTTTACCTTTTAAAAGTAACTATTTGAGTTTGAGGCATTTAATATTTACTTTCAATGAAACTTGGGTAGTTATTAAAACCTTCTTGAAAGTAATAAGGTCTCTTTAGGAAAAGCTAGGGAATTAAATAAAAATTTAGACTGCTGAAATTCGATAATTTCATTGGAATCACACTCCGCCTCCCTTGTTCGTTTAAAATTTGCTTTGAAGCTTCGGGGATGTGGGAATTATGACCTATAATGCGGAGAGCAAGTCACCTTTTTGTCAATTTTGGTCACCTTTTTAAAATTTTCAGTCACCTTTCTCACCTATTTTGACAGCTGCAAGCGCTCCCCGTCCTGTAGTAGTTACCGTTTTCGAGTTACGGAGCCTACCATGGTCCAAAATCGACGTTTTGTAAGAAGACTTTGCATTTTTTTTTTTTATTAATTTATTTATTTTTTAATAGGTAGCCTTACAAAATTAGTGATACCAGTATAAAAATATCCTTCGGGGTAAAGTGAAGAGTGTCGCAAGAATTCTAGTCACAAAAGAAGTGATATACAATTTGCGAGTGGTTTCTTTGTGTCACTATGGCGAAAGGGAGGATACTTAATTTTATTACAAAGGAAGTTCTTTGTGTCAAAGAGTCACAAACACATGCAAAATAGATATCACTTCTTTTGTGAGAAGAATTCTTGCGTCATTCTTCCCTTTACCCCGAAGGGTTTTTATACTAATATCATATTCAGCTGGTTTCTATCATGGAGGAATTAGAATAGAAGTGGACGCCCGGACTGCAAAATTGTGAAGCTAAAAATGGCCGCCCGTTAATCTTACAGTGCGGCTGTCCTCCATCTTGCTTTTGGAAGAAAACCACGAAATCCCTATTGTTTTGTGTACATCATACTGATAATATTTACATGACATTTTAAGTCTGATGTTATTACACTTACATTTGTTTATTAGGAAACGTTTAAATTAATTTCAGGTGTGCATGAATGCAAAAATTCTAGTAGAATAAACACTGTACAATAAAAAATATCGATATCTGTAGCCGTTAACTGTGTAAGACTGTTGATTACCAAGATTATAAATATCCTCGAGACAGGTTCTTTTTATATACTTTATGAAAATGACATTAAAATCAGTAAGTACTGATGAAAAGTCAAAAGAAGTAATATTAAACTAAAAAATTCACAATATTACCCACATTAACAAACCAATCCAACATCAAACCACCGTAACTAAAATAGTATAGCTTTGTCTTAGTAATCGGAAAGTTTTGGGAACGATGCCAACGGTGTCGTTGACTCAGGATTTTTTGTCACACCCTTCAAATAGCGGATTGTAGTTTCCTCTCCGCTACGCATTCCCGGCCTGAGTGAAAATTGCCTTAAGGGCAGAATTAATAAAAATGCAATATCTCGTCAAAATTAAATGTGACATTTTATCCATATTATTATGCAGAAGAAATAAAGTGATAGATCAATTCCCGTGGATTCACTATGCCCACCTGGGTAGCAGTAATCATTAAGGAGTTCTGCGAATGCGACAGACACAGTTTTGTGGATTCAAAACCCGTCCAGGGCGAGAATGTTCCTCTTCTCTACTTCGCATCCAGAGGAAGGTAATGACAAACCACCTTGGTTCATCTTGTCCAGCGGCCTTCCAAGTCATTAAATTTTCCGTCATTTATTACCTGCAATACGCTCATTATACATAAGTTAGGCTCGTATAATTAAAAAATTCTCAAGCAGAAAAAAGTGCTGACTACACTGCAACGTAGATAAATTAGTTATTAATGCCGGGTTAAGTTCCGTAGAGGGGTAAACTAAAAGGTCAAATTTGCTGGAGAAATTTTAAAAATAAGGGTTTTTGGAATTCGTTAATATTGAAAAATTTAATTTAATTAAAACAAGCTAACATATGTGTCGTCTGAAGATGATAGAACATTGAAACCGTTACACTGGCTGTGTTTTTTTAAAATAAATTTAAGTGTGATAGCCGTGCCAGCTTGTTTTAATTAAATTTGGTATGGATACAAGGACTCAACATAATTATATCCAAATTGAAAAATTTAAGCGTTGCCGTTTCGAATTAATGGAGAATAAAGGAGAAATGTAGGTGAAGAGGGAACTATTTGTAGTAGCGGAAGGGCGGGAATTAGATACTTGAATTTTGTTTAAGGCCTTTAGGCATCTAAGGATCAGACTGGGATAGCAGAGGGGCAAGAATGCTGGAAAGTATCAGCCGGAGCCTAAGTTGAAGGTGCTATCCCGGCATTTGCCTGGTGTGACTGAGGAAAAACCTTCAGCCGCTGGAATTGAACCCACAACCTCGCGCCTTCGTCGAGACGTGCGAGAAGGAATAACCTTCGAAAAGCTTCATTCATTTGGAAAAGATTTGTTACAATTTAGTCTCTTATACACCTGGCATATGACGTGCAAGGCTATATACGAGACATTACTGAATTGTAGATCAAATTTAATTTACGCGTGACGGTTTGATCTTGTGATTAAATATACAAACGCATACATAGATATATTTGTCAGTACTTATAAAATATTGTATCGTTCTCCATAGAGAGTATTATATATATATATATCTTCCGAAACCTCGAAATCTCCATAACGAAAAATAATAATATTTCCCCAAATATACAATGTCTAATGAAATATAATCAATACTACTAACATTTCCTTTAGTCAGTTTTCTTGTAATTAACGAAAAACTGAGAAAAAATCATCAAAACAGTAATTCTTCTCTTTAAATTCTCGAATTTTCACAAAAACGGCATAATGAAAAGTGTAGAAAAAAAATTCTTGGGATCAATTTGTATAAAAATTTTGTCTGGATAGAAGTCTTTTTCTTACAATTACCTGTGAAATGTGACATTGGGAGACTTCTTGTTGTACCTCTTTGCACATTAAAATTCACATAAGAACATAAAGAATGAACTGAATATTTGCACGGATGTGAATAAAGTACTTCCAAACGCAGTATGGCGGACCGCGATACATACAGTCGGGATGGCGGCCATTTTCGGCTTCAATTTGTTTTCGAAGTAGGGGTAAGAATGGGCATCTCCTTCTAATTTAATTCCTCCAAGGTTTCTATCCACTGTTGAATGAAGACCTCCCACTTATATTTGCGCATATCTTTCTGCTGCTAGCCTCATCCATGTAGCTTCTAGATGCGCTTAATCTCATCTGTCCGCCTTGCATTTGGACGTCTTCTCGGTTGTTTCTTTTTTTAGGAATCCTTTGTACGTGGATTGATCAGAAAATAAAAGGTTACAACAAGCATTGTGTGAATGCACGAGATAGGAGGCAAGTAATTCGTTTACTCGGAGGTGCAACAGATGGCGCCATGTACCCATGGCGAGTTTCGAGAACTTACGTTTCCCGCCAAATGAGTAGTACCCAATGCAGTGGTGAGACGTTTGCAAATTAGTCTACCATGGAAGTCCGAGATGTAATACGCTTTTTGTGGACAAGGAATGTTCCGGCAGCGGAGATACATCAACAACTCGTGGAAGCCATCAGACCCAAACGGCTAGGCATGTTGAGTAACGGTATATCTTCATTCATGATAATGCCAGAGTCCACACGACCCGCCAGACTCAACGTTTCGGTTGTAAAGTGTGGAGTCACATCGCATCCGGCCCGGAATTGTCCCCCAGTGACTTTTTCCTGTTTTCCCAGTTGAAAGCGAACTTACCTGGAACACGGTTCTTGTCCGACGATGAAGGCAAGACAGCTGCCACGAAGTAGTTCATTGAGCAGGAACACGATTTCTACCAAACAGGCATCAACAAGTTGTCCGGCGGTCTGGTAAGTGTGTCAATCGCCTTGACGATTATGTGGAGAACTGATGTACTGTATATATAGCCTTCTTAGAATACATAATCAATTCGTGTCCGATCGTTTTTTTCATTTGTTGTTGGAACTTTTTTTTTTTTTTGATTCATTCACGTAGAACATGTGTCGTTCATCTTCCATCTGTTCGTCTAGCTATGTGACCAGTCCAACTCCACTTCATCTTTGCATTCTTGATAACATCTTCCACCTTTGTGACCGAATCAGTCCTTTGCTCTTTGTATAACTCTTCTTATTCTTGAAATCGTGCCGAACATCTATTTCGGTTTCTCTATTAAATGATGCGTAAGATATCTTAAATGAAAGACTCCATGTCAAGCTAATATAAGGTAAATATATATTCTTTCATTATACATCTATAACACACACCACTAGGCTTGTAATTCGAACTATAACGTACAGCATCTAACTTCATATATAGATACAACAATAATATCCGAATAAATTTTGAAATTCATAAAAGTCTTTTCATTGTTAACCATTTAAAACAATAATCTTTTATCCGTTAAACAATCCCATTGTTCTTTTTATTCAAAGTTTCATAACTTACTTCTTATAACGGACTTCTGCACCAACTCCCTCTCTCTTCAAAAATATGAACTTACAACTTTTTCAAACTGAAACATACCCTACTCTCAATTTTTGACTTCGCACGTAATCTTTTAACCTGACTGGACTATGTCTAATCCTTTGGGATCTGCTTAAAGCAACAGTCACTCCCTCATTGAACCTCTGAGATTTACACATTTCCAAATTCTCATTGAACGTCTGAAACCTACACATTTCTGATTTCTCTCCTATAGAATTCCTCGATCGTCTCGTCTCTCCTATATCTAACTCTGGTATCTGCTCGTCCCTGATCTCAGTCCAGTATCCACCCCATCACCATTATTCGCTTCTATCTCTGATCTCACTCTTGTATCCACCTCATAACCACCATTCTCTTCTATCTCTTCTCTCGGTTCTCTCTCCTCGAGAACTGTACCATTTACTGCATGTTGAACCCAATCATACTTTTCCGATTGTATCTCTCCTTTTATTTCATATTTTGGAAAACGAATTTGATGTTTATGATACATTCTTGTTCTACCTTCCATCTGAACTTCCAAAGTGGCCAGTATGTATTTTGGATAGTTTGCTCTATAAGATAACCTTTGATAAACTTAGGTCAACTTTTTTTTATGATTCATAATTCATACCTGTCTATATTGATCATTGGACTGCTTAGCCCAATTACTTCTTTTATCCACATAGCCTGTTCTGCCCCTTTTCACCAGTGAGTACCTTGTTCTAGGCTCATATGCTAATAACCTAGACATAAGCGATTTGGTAGTACCTTTCATCGGTACACATCTTAAAGCATCTACTACTTCTTGGAACCACTTGTTTGCCTTAAGCATCGTCATCGTCGCACCGATATTTCTGCAAGCCCATTCATTACCTTCCGGGTTGTATGGTGGTGAGTGTAGTAACTTTGTCATATCTTTCACAGAATCGCTCAAATAGTTACACATAAAATGGTGGACCATTATCGGTTACTATCACTTCCGGATAACCAAAAACATTAAAATATGATTTTAATTTCTCATAAGTTTCTTCGGTCTGTGTTGCTTTAACAAACCATGCCGAGATTAAATTAGAGTAGCTATCCGCTCAAACTAAAAACTTCATTCCCCGCCACTCACTATGATCTAGATGGACTCTGAATTTTTTTTTTTTTTTTTTTTAAGCCTTTGCTGCATTTGGGAACAAGGTGAACATCTTTGAGTGAAATCTTTGATATCCTGATGATCTATTTGTGACCACCAAACCATATTTATTTAAAGTTAGCACAAATACAGCAAACGTCATTTTACACCGTTCTTGTAACAAAGTGAAATAACAATAAAAATAATAATAATACAAAAAATTATAATATAGGAAATAAGATCAGTGTGGGTTTTTTTTTTTTCATTCATTCTAGATTCATATAACAAGCCTTTTGAAATTTACTTTTACTGAGGCAGAAATCTGGTGGCAAAGGAAGAGCATTGTGAAAATGTGATAATCTGTATACAAGAGAGCGCTGGACCAAACACAGTCTCTGTTTTGAGAGATAGAACTGATGATGTGAACGAGAATTTTGTCTGGGTACTCTTAGGTTAAAAAGTGGAAGAAGGTCGTTGGTCTTGAGTGTGCCCTGCATTATTTTATAAAGAAATTTTGAGTCATTTAATTTTCTTCGTATGTCTATGTATTTTAAGTCAAGAGTTCAAAATGTCTACGCTAGATTTGTGTTGTAGGTTGGGTAACCTGTGTTGTACAATACGGATAAAGAATTTTTGGACTTTGTGCAATTTAGATAAGTTGGTTTCACAAGCCATAGACCAGATAGATGAACAGTATTCAATAGTAGGAAGTACACAAGTGAGAAAATATGACCGAAGAGCTCTGAAATTTTTAATATCGGTAAACCTGTAGAAAAGTCCAAGAAGTTTGAGTGCTTTAGAAGTTACGAATTCAGTGTGAGGAGTAAAATTGAGTTTTTCATCAAATATGATACCTAAATCTTTGTAATGTACCCATGGTATATTTATTTATTTATTTATTTATTTATTATTAAGTTTCAGATACAGCTTGAGTTGCCATTTTACACAGAAACAAAATAACAATGCAACAAACTAAATAACTTCACTACAAACTAAATAACTTCACTACAAACTAAATAACTTTACTACAAACTAAATAACATGAAATTAAATTTTAAACAACACATAACACAGCAATTGATATAAAAAACATAACGATTATACTACACAAGAGGAATAACTCACATATTTGTATTTAGCGTTCGATGGAAAGTGTGTTCAGATCCGAAAATATCAATATTTGAATCAAGGTTATTGTACATAATTACTAGTCTATGGAATAAGGAGCGCTACAGTATACTTAGCCTAGGCGTGGCACAATGAAGGAGGTTATTATTTCTGGTTATTCGCAAGGGAACACGGAAGTAAAATTTAGATATCAACTCTCCAGTTCTAAGATTACCGTTAAGTATCTTGTATAAATACATCAAATCTGCCAGATTGCGACGAGAAGAGGGTACGTGGAGACCAAGAACGGATAATAACTCTGGTTTGCTGAAGCTACGTACTGATGGTATTCTTCTTTTGACTATAGCAAGAAAAAAGTTCAGAACAGAATCAATATGAGATAGATTAGAAATACTAGCCATGTTCCAAATTGGGGAGCAATATTCAATTTTAGGGGAGATGAAGGTTTTGTAGAACATACTCAATGAATGAAGGTCCTTAATTTCTGTAAATCTATAGAGAAGACCAAGTAAGCGCATAGAACTATTAGTTACAGAAGTCACGTGATCAGCAAATAGAAGTTTTTCGTCAAATTCCACTCCAAGGTCCTTTTGAGAAGAAACTTTAGCAATAGGATTATCATCAATGATATAGACAGATGGGATTTGATTCCTCTTTAATGAAATAGTAAGAAAACAAGATTTTGAGGGATTTATTTTCAAGTTCCACGCATCACACCAGTCCAAGAGGTCAGAGATGGAATTTTGGAGATCAGCAACATCCTGTAATGATCTGATTTCTCGAAATAATTTACAGTCGTCAGCAAAAAGAAGAATTTTGGTTTCAGATGACGAGAGATAAGATGGGAGATCGTCCATATATAGAAGGAAAAGGAGAGGGCCCAAAACACTACCTTGAGGTACACCAGAGAGAACGGGAACAAAATTAGAAGATGATCCAGAAAGAACAACACGTTGTTCGCGGTCAGTGAGATAGTCTCGCAATAATGAAAGGAAGTTACCATGGATACTGAATCGGTGAGTTAATTTATAAAGAAGAAGATTACAATCAATTCTATCGAAAGCCTTACTAAGATCTAGATAGATGACATCAAGTTGTGTATTATTGGACAGGCATTGGGTAGCATCAGAGAGTAACAAGGACAGGTTTGTAAGAGTGGAACTACCAGGAAGAAAGCCATGTTGAGCAGAGTCTAGATAGGGTGAGACAAAATTATAAAGTCTATCTTTGATGATTCTTTCACACACCACAGATAAAATAGATAAAAGAGAAATGGGTCTGTATGAAGAGACATGGGTCTTATCTCCAGATTTCAGAATGGGTATAATATTAGCCTGTTTCCAAGAAGAAGGAAATACACCTTCGGCAAAACATCTATTTAGAATACGAGAAAAAGGGTAAGTCAATGATTCAGCAGCATTACGTAAAAAAATAGCACTAATGTTATCATAGCCGGGAGAACGATTTAGAGGTAAAGAAGAAAGCAGATATTTTACCTCATCAGATGATGTACTTAATGAAGACAGTGAATGTGAACAGATCGGTTGAAGCTGAGGAGGTGGCAAAGGAGGAGATTGGACACAGAAATTGTTGGAGAAGTATTCATTCAATAGATGTACCCTCTTTTCACCAGCCGCTGTAGCCGAATCGTAAATTAACTCTGTCGGAACACGTGACTGACATCATCTTGAGTTTATGAGGGACCAAAATCTTTTAGGATTGGTACATATTTCAGATGTTACCTCGTTAATATAATTTTGATACTTTGCCCTAAGCAATTTCTTGGAGTAGCGCCTGATCTGGGAGAAAGAGCTATAAGTATGTGCATTAGGATGTTGCTTCCAAAGCTCCCATGCAAGGTTTTTATTTTTCAAAACAGACCGCGCTTCTGTATCAAACCAGGGAGGATATTTAGAGGATCGGAATTTCTTTGTAGGGACAAAGTCTTTACAGGTAGCATGAATTACATCCGTGAACAAATCAATAGCTTCATTTACAGTTAAGTTTTCAAGTATACACCATGGGAAAAGAGAAAGAGCGCGGTTAATATCATTCCAACGAGCTTTTCTCCAGAGAGGAATATGCTGCCTTGGAGTGAAAGGAGGAGCTTTCAACTTTGTTTTTAAAATATTAATGGATAGTTCCACCTCCAAACTCTCGTGATCTGATGAAAGTAAATTTAGAGATGGAGTGATAATACATTTATCACATGTGGATAACACATAGTCCAAAATTCTATTGCCCCTTGTATTGTGCATATTGTGTTGGGAAAGTCCGAGACCATGTATAAAAGTTTCCATGAACCAAGCTTCATTACTGTCTGTGGGAACCCCAGTTTTTATACTTGACCACACCATGTGCATATTAAAATCTCCGAACAATAACACATCACCCTCTGAAAGTGCAGCTAATGTTGAATATGTTAGAATCTCTGCAGGCCATTAACAGTTCCCTGGGACTATTTTTATGTGGACGGTAGAAACAACCAATTTGTAATTTTTTGCTTGCATTAAGACGCACTTCAGCCCAAACAATTTCACAGTCAGTTTTCAGATCTTCTCTCATTTTACTAGGCCACTTAGAGTTAATACACACTGCTACACCACCTGCTCGGCTTCCACGATCACTTCTATATATATTAAAATGCTGGGAAAGAGGTATTTCTGCACTAGATGAGGGTAATGTGTACGTCATTTTGTGTTATGGGTTTTGAGTGAGAAACGCATTGCAACAGTTTTGCAAGGATTGACTTTCAGTAACCATATCTTTATCTAATCTAAAGTAAACATATCTTTAACTAATTCAATTAATTTGTTAGCTCCAAAATGCTGTTCATGAATTAACTGTAAATATCGACACCTTAATCTCTGCAGAATTACTACCCTGCAACCATACATTACACAACCTTCTTGTACTGGTAACCAAGTTGTTTTCTTATAAAATCCTTGCAACTCCGGACAATTCAACATCGACGGTATCTTCTCAGGCCAACCTCCTAATATCCACTGACAAACTTGCTGTAACAACGGATCCTCTTTAGTTGCTTCTATCACCTGACTCTTCAACAAGGGTTCATCAACTATTAACGAAACATAATACATAGATATTTGACTATCCCCAGTTTCTTCCGGCATCGGAAGCTGCGACAAAAAAATCAGCTTTTTTGTACAAGTAATATGATAATCGTATTATAAGATGATGATAAGATATAATAGTAAGATGAAAGGGAAAACACCCAACGTCGAAGCCTAGGAGCAGCGGTATTCGGAATTTCTTTCCCTTCGAAAATCATCTTCATGGGAACGAGTCAGTGAAAACTACGCCCAAATGCAAATTGATGAAATTTTTTAACTGCAAAAATTACTTCGATAGCTTTCCTTTCAAATTGATCGTACGCCCTTTCAGCACCCGATAAGGTACAGTTTGCGGCAAAACACAGTACTGAAATTACAACCATGCTACGAAATCAAGATTTAGTAACTACGGTAACATATGTAAGTGCATCGGTACAGCAAGTGTTTAAAAGTGACAACCCTCACGTCTTACGCAGAGTTCAGAACAATCCTGCAGATTGTTGAACATGTTGATGAACACAGGCTGCTGCAACAAAAGGAAATGTTCTTCTGTAATTCGGGAACATTTCTAGGCGGTTCATTAGGTCGGAAAACGGAATCTTTCAGCACGCTCCATATGTAGGCATTAGGGGCCGTGAGACCCGGGGAGTGAGAAGGGTACAGGAGTGCCATTCTGACGCTCCACTCCGTATGACCGAAAATAATGCTCCGTAAACACCTTCTCCTCCGTTCTGAGAACAATTATCGCCACGCCAACTGCACTCTACGCTACTCTCAACACAACAAAACACTACGGAAGGCATCACGAGAGGTTCTCACAACGCGTATGCGCGTCAGACATGCACACATTTCAGTACTGTTTGCTCTGCCGCATACTGTAGATGATACACAACTCCCTGTTCTTAATTGCCCATCAACACAATTATATAAAACAGAGCCTATCCCGTCATAATTATTTCAGCACTTAGGTCAAAAGAATGAAGAAATTCCGCATTCTTTAACGACTCCTTTACCTTTCCAAATTCCAGTTCAACTTGTTCTGTCCATGACCAAACTACATTCTTCTTCAGTAATCCATACAGTGGGGGAATCAGTGAAGCTACCCTAGGTATATGTGATCAAAGGCAACCATACTGGGGATAAAAGAGATTTATATTAACATGAAGTTAACAGCATGTATTAGTGATATTTTGGATGAGCACTGTAAATTATGGTTATGGTTTAGATGCAACTGATCTGAACGCAACCTAACATGTCTGAAGTGTGCATCGCATTAGATTATGTTGTATATTGATTGCTTTTTAAGTATTACTCGGCAACTTCGTACATTTAGAATAAATGCTTGTTTAGTTACTTTAATGTTCTTATTGCCTGAATTTAGTACCTAAGCTCTTTGTATAGTAATATACATACATCTTACTTTAAAAAAAAAAAAAAAAAAAAAACTTAACAAATTGGCGAACGAGTTTACGGTGTTACTCACGTAAAGAGCTGACAGAGTATATTAACACCACAATGCATGATATGAAACCGTTCTTATAGTAAAGCAATTAAGAGTTGCACGTTAAAAGTAGGCAAGTAACATGGCTATCAGCAACACACCATCTTCTGCATTTGATTCTAGAAAGGACAATATTACGTTATATCTCGAAAGATTCAACGATTATTGTAATTGGCTTAGAGGATGCTACGAAAGTAGCATTATTATTTTCTTGTATGGATAATAACACGTATGAGAGATTGAAAATAGGAGTGAGTTCTCAACAGATAACAACCTTTTATTTTAGTGAAATACAATATTGCTTTATCATCATCAGTTTTTGAGGATACCTCATAGCAACAAAAACTTTATATGATTAATATAAAAAAAAGAACAAGGCTATATGCAAAAATCACGAAACAATGTCAGTAAGACGAAACGTAACATTAGATGGATGCAGAAACATAAAGGGTAGCAAATTTAGTTTTAGTAGATCCTAACCTTGTTTAAAGAAATTACAAATTAGTAATGAGGAAATAATGGGTGAATTAGATACAGGAGCATGTACCAATGTGGTTTCAGAGATAGTATACAGGAGAGAGTCTAAAGATAATTCAATACAAAAAACTAATCGACAGTTATGCACTGACAATGGTGATTACTTGAATTTTTTGGGTTTAGTACATTTAAATGTACGATTAGAGAACAGAAAAAAAGCGTTGCCATTTTTGGTGACATCGGATAATATCAAATATGTAATACTGGGAAGAGCAGATCTTGATTCCTTATGGCCAACTTGGAGAAATATATTTCAATATACTGTTGATAAGGAAATAAGTATTAATTTATGTGAGAATAACGATACGATATAAACGTCAGAAGAGGAATTAATTTCAAAGTATAAAGATGTTTTCAATAATAATGTAGACACTCCAGTAAATAATTATGAAGTACAAGTCAAATTGGTACTTAATGCAACACCAACTTTTAGAAAAGCATATATAATACCATGCAGTTTGGAGGACAAAGTCAAATCATCAGTAGACAAATTACAACAACAGAATATTCTAAAACCAATGTCTTATTCTGATTGGGCGACACCCATAGTAATTGTGCCGAAAAAGTCTGGTGAGATTCGCATCTGTGCGGACTGTAAAATCACGGTGAAGAAATGTTTAGATAAAATGTTTTACTCGCCACCACTTATGGAAGACATTTTGAACAAATTACAAGTTGTAGATACTTATGTAGTACTTGATTTACATCAAGCTTACCAACAACTTCCAGCTACTGAGGAGTCTCAAAAGTTTTCATCAATCATTACACCGTGAGGACTATTCCAAATGAAGCGGCTTCCTTTCGGATTATCAAGTTCAGCATTTATTTTTCAACAGTATATGGATAGTGTATTGGCAGAATTTGACTTTGCACAAGCATACATAGATGTAATAATTGGAGGTCATGGTATTAATGATTGGTTCAAAAACACATGTCAACTTAATGCTATACAACTTAATGAATTTAGACACCTAAATATCAAGGTTAATGTAGACAAGTGTCAATTCTTTTCAAAACAGGTAGAATATTTAGGTCATTCTATATCTGCGGATGACTACATACCATTGGTAAAACATTAGGTGGCGGTACAAACTTGTCCAAGACCAGAAAATACAACCCAATTACATTAATTTCTTGGAATGGTGGTGGTGGTTGTTGTTGTTGTTGTTGTTATTATTATTATTATTATGCTCATGTAGTGCATGAATTTCTCCAAAAGAACATGCCATGGAATTGGGCGGAGAAACATCAAGAACAGTTTGATAATATAAAACATTAGATAATGGAGTGTACACGGAATCAAGTGTTCAATCCAAAAAAGGAAGTCATAACGGACGAAAGTCCATACAGTCTCGGGTCCTACTATGCAATAAAGACGTAAATGGAAATATGCATACAGTAGCATTTGCATCGGCGTCATTATCAACTAGTGAACGTAATTATTCTCAGTTTGAAAAGAGTCTTCGGGTTAGTTTTTGCTCTTAGAAAATTTCACCGCTATTTATGTAGCAGATTTTTCACAGTACTAACAGATTCATGACCGATAAAGTTAATATTTGGTGAAGATAAGGCAATCCCATTTGATATTCATCCAAGATTAGTACGTTGAGTATTGTTTTTATGCAGTTACAATTATAAGATAGTTTATACAAAAATTATTAGTGGCAGATTGCTTGTCAAGACTTGTGATGCAATATCTTACATCATGCCAATAAATACAAAGTCTTTACTGGTAAAGTCAATCCCAGATGATATTAACAAGTCAGATAATGGAATGGACACGAAAGGGTTGACCTAAAACATTACCAGATAAATTCAAAACACCATTATCAAAAATAATTCACTAAAAGACATGAGATCACGATAGATCACAATTGTTTATTTGTAGGTCGAAAATTGATCATACCACCCAATGTCCGTCAAGAAATCTATAAACAACTCATCGGTTACATTTAGTATAAATAAATCTAAAAATATTCTTAGCCAGTACTATTGGTGGCCAAGTATGGACAGAGAAATTGAGGCGTTTACTTATGGATGTGAAAATTGTGCAGTCAATCAAAAGGGAAAAGCGAAAGTATATTTTGAAGCCTGGGACAAAAGTACTCGGCTTTTCAAAGAATTCATATAGACTTTTTCGATTTCACTGAAAATACATTTCTGATATTGGTCGACAGATTTTCTGGATGGATTCAGATAAATCAAGTTGAAAGTACCACTGCTGCGGAGACAATTACTAAAGTAGAAAATATGCGCAGTTACACCGGATATCCACACGTTATCGTGCCAGATAATGGCCCAACGTTCACATCAGCAGAATTTAACGCGTGGTGTAACAACAGAAAAATAAAATCTATTAAAAGTCCACCGTATCACGCACAAAGCAGTGGGTTGTCAGAGAGGTATGTTCAGGAAATAAAGGCTATGATGAAAAGATGATAAAATTTATTGGAAAGAAACGATACGTAAAATTCAAATAGATTTACGTTTTGCGGCAACAAATGTTCTGCAAGGGAAATCACCAGCACAAATTGTTTACAGTTACGATTCACGTACACCATTTAATATGTGGTGCAACGACATAACGAGTGAGAAGCAGTGTAGTAATCAAGATAAATTGAAAGACGGTAAATTGCCAAAAGTAAATGCGTGGGTGTATGTAAGAAATATACAAGGTCAATGGCCTAAGTTTGTGAAAGGAAGAGTACTACGACACGTAGGATCCAGAATGTTGGAAGTAAATGTCAAAGGAAGGTGTAGACGAGTACATGTGGATCAATTAGGTTTACATTCAGAATTTATGAATAAGAATAACAATGCTGAACCTGATATGTGGTAAAACAACGCTCGTTATCAAAAGGAACCAGAATCGCTGGCGTTAAGATGATCACAACGAGAAAAACAGCCACGAGAATTCTTTGCTTGTAAAGAACATTAGGTAACAAAAACCTTGAATCAAATGTGTGCATATTAGTTTAGTGATGTTGTGAAATACGTGGATGTTACCTATGTGATGCTGAAAGTCATGTAAGTAAATACTGTCACATAGATACCTTTGTATATATTTGTATGGATATTGAACTAATGTATCAGTATTCTCTAGGAAAGTTTATAATTCATAAGGAGGAGGAAAAGTGGATGTTATATTCATGAACGTAACACACAATCAGGATTTAGCAAATAGTGTGAACGCACCATTTTAAACAATAAGACTTTTCGAGCCTTATTTGCAACTGAAAGAAACTAAGATTTGATATGGTTATGGATCTTCGTTGAATGGATTAGGTGTCAACATTTACGTTCTGGGAATTATGAATGGTGATTCAATGTTATACATTTGAGTTCTTGAGGTAAAACTTAAACATATTTATTTGTGGAACTATGGGTTTCTACCTATTCAAATAAATAATCATTATTTGTGGTACGAAATATGGTATGTTTTTGTAGTGGTGAAACTTTGGTTACTATGATAACAACTGGGAATGCATGATGATTTTACAAATTTAACTGTAACTTGATCTGTATGTTGTTGGATTTATATTAACATGAAGTTAACAGCTTGTATTAATGATATTTTGTATGAGCACTGTAAATTATGGCTATAGTTTAGATGCAGTTGATCTGATCTGAACGATGTCTGAAGTGTGCATCGCATTAGATTATGTTGTATAGTGATTTCTTTTTAAGCATTACTCGGCAACTTCGTACACTGAGAATAATTGCATGTTTAGTTACTCTATTGTTGCTATTGCTTGAATTTAGTAGCTAAACCTCTTTGTACAGTAATATACATACATCTTACTTACAAAATAAAAATAAATAAATAAAATTAAAAAAAAAAAAATTAATAGCACACACCTAAAAAGGATTTCAACTGAGTTACATTATTAGGAGCTGGACACTATAATATAGGCTTTAGCTTGTCAGGAGACTCTTATGCCTTCGTCACTCATCTCAAACTCCCAAGTACTTAGATAGCAAAAAATTTATTCTTCTCCTTTCTAATTTTAATGTTGTTGAAATTTAATTAATACCTGCTCCACTCTATTGAAACACTTTTCCTCGGTTCGTCCAAATATCAAAACATCATCTGAATAACATAAGATTCCACTCAGACCGCGTAAAACATTTTCCATAAATCGCTGGAATACTTGAGCAGAACATGAAAGTCCAACGGACAAATGCCGGCCGAGCGGTCTGCGGCGGTAGGCCATCGGCTCGAAGGTTCCGGGTTCGAGTCCCGGAAGGGGCATGAGTGTGGATTTTAACAGTTAAAAAGCGAATCGTGACTGGCCGAAGCCCAAAGTTACTAGACTGGCCCAGATAAAAATAAAGTTTACCAAAGTTCCAAAGGACAAACGAGTCTGGTAATAGAGTCCCCCAAGGTGTATTTGTATCCAAATATTTCTGTGAAAATGGATGAACCTCCAGCTGAAGATAGGTCTGCCTCATATCCAAAATCGTAAAAATATTTACCGTGTAACGAATGCAAGAATCCTATATTCGGGGTAACTGATACACCACCTTTTCGGTCACCTTATTCATTGTCATTTTTAAGTTCAAGCACAGACGAATATCGTTATTTTTTTCTGACTGTTACCAAAGGAGTGGCCCAATCTGTATACTCTATAGGAATCAACACACACTTTTTTTCTTTTTTTTTAATTTCTCCAGTTCCTATCGCACTGAATTCCTTAACTGCTACGGAATAGAATATGCTTTTCTAAATATCGGAATGGCTCCTTCCTTTACTGGAATATGCACTGCTTTTCCTATTATAGGTTTGGAAATATTCCCCGAAAACATAATTAAACTTAGCTAATAAATAACCGATCCTCTGCTGCCTGTTTTCCGTCACCACATGAACTGTGCTACACAACTCGTTTCTTTCATCCCTGAACATATTACTTCTCCATTCTGGCCATATAGCATCCATCCAATTTCTTCCTAAAATAGGATTTCCAAATGGGACTGCTGCCACCAGCAGAACAATCCCATTGTTCTTTTTATTCAAACTTTGATAACTTACTTCTTATAACGTACTTCTGCATCCACTCCCTCTCTCTTCAAAAATATGAACTTACAACTTTTTCAAACTGTAACATACCCGACTCTCTATCTTTGACTTCGCACGTAATCTTTTAACCTGACTGGACTATGTCTAATCCTTTGGGGCCTGCGTAATTCAACAATTCTTTGAGTCGTTTCCGCATTGAATGTCCACGTTTCACAGCCGTACATCATCTTCATTATATGATGTAAGACATATTGATTATAACTTCACGCTTGAGAGACATTTTGAAAATGATAGTTAATCTTCCATACGAACTCCATGCCATTTTACATCTTCTACTTAATCAATCGTCTTGGCATTCGATGTTTTCAGCTGCGTTAGGTAAACATACTACTCAACTATACTTATAGTCTCTCCATGAATCTTTATTTTCTTCTTTGATCCATGTTGGTTGTATATTACTTTTGTTTAACTTAAATTCTTTTTAAATCCTCTTTTTGAACTCTCATTCTGGTTTGTAGTTCTTCTACACTGAAGCAAACAGGATTATATCATCATCGACTCATAGGTGACTCGCCATTGATTGATATTCCAACTTCATTCCAGTTGTGAGACTTTTCCTCCAGGACCGCAGAAAATAATTTTGGAGAAACTGAGTCTCCTTACCTTATCCGTTTTCCAATTTCAAATTGATGCAATGCAATGCAATGACAGATGTGGCAGTCGAGTAAATGTTTCATAGTAGTTCAATATATGCACTTTCGATGTGATGCTTAAGTGATTTAAGTACTGCTGCCAAGGCATTTTCAAAATCTATAAATCCTAGACATAATGGAACTAATCATTAGTTCTTTCCATAACTTCATTCAGTACTTGTATGTGGTCCATTTAAAAGCAAGTCTCGTTTAATACGATTTAAAGTACCTTTGATGAACACTTTGCAAAGGAATGACAGTAAGCTAAATTGGTCTGTAGTTCTCGACGCGTTCTTTGTCCTCTTTCTTGTACAACAGAATAATAATCGAATGATTCCAATTTGAGGATATTCCTCTTTTCTTCAGGAACATTAAGAATAATTTGGTAGGTTCCTCTTTCATCTTTTTACCTCTCTATTTAAACTTTGAGTCAATCTTCTGGTGATTTTCTTCTTCATCCCTCGAAGTAGTTTTCTACTGGTAGGAAGGAAAATGGTCAGAGCGGACAGGTGCGGCAGTGGAGTTAAAGAAACGCCGTATTGCTAATGATGCTGGGTGACAGTATGGCCAGGTTATGGAGGCGGGAAAATTACTAGATGGGTCGGAGAAAAGACCAAGTGGAGAAGAAAGTGCAACGGTTAAGGGGCTTCCTGAAGAAATAAGAGAGTAAAGAATCGGAGGGGAGGGGGAAGATAACAATAATTATGATGATTAGAATAAAATAAAAGTGCAACTAGAGACGGAACAAGGAAGAGAAAGGAAGAAGAAGACGGTACTACGTTGCAAGGAGTTACAGGCAGTTGAGGCCGGGTTCATGGTTGGGAAGGATGGAGATGTACGTCTGCTCCCATTTCTTTCTTACTGTGGCAGCTGAGTTAGGGTTCAGGATTCTGATTCGAAAGGTTTCGTCAAAGGTGCAATCGTGATAAGAAGTGTGTTCGGGTATGGTATGGGGAGGTGCGGAAGTTGAGATTTGGAGGAGTGGCGATGGTTGTTGATGCGGAATGTTAGAGGAGTTTGAGTTTAGCCAACTTAGAAGGTAAAACATACGTTACATAGTAGGAGATGAACGAGGTTGGATGATACGCAACTACCGGCGTATCTGAAAGAGTACGTGTTGTGAGTGAGGGAATGTACGAAGGAAAGACTGGGATCAAAAATAGAACAGGTTTTGCAGCGGGGTCTATTGCACGTGCTAGGTTGTAATCACCTGTCTTGGTATTATGTAATGTAAATACCTATTTTTCTAAATTATCTGGTATATGTAAGATGGTAAAATAAGGGAGAAAAATGCACTTACATGTTAGGTGCAAAGACATAAACTTCACAAACACAAAATAAATGTGGAAACGCTTCGCAGAAGCGTGCTCAAAGGATAGGAGATGGATTGACAGGGCTTGCGCTAGGAAGTCGCCATGTTGGCCACTGACGTTGGTTAACAGGTTACGGAGGCGGGAAAATAACTAATGGGGCCGGAGAAAACATCAGATAAAAAAGGAATTCCGACAGTTACTAGGAATCGGTGAAAGGCTTCCTAAAGGGATAAGAGTGTAATGAATCAGGAAGGAGGAGATAATAGGGATGAAGGGGATAATAAAGAAAAACAAAATTAATGTTGGAAACTAATTACTTATTTAATTTATTGATTTTGAAACAGACTTTAACTACATATGAGCAAATAATGATTTTAGTACTAGAATGTTTTGAGGAAATATTTTGAAGGAAAGTATTGCTTTATATACTTAATTTTTGAGACCGACCTAATTGTTGGTAAAAACTGTTTTAATACTAATTTTTTGTTAATCTAGTTTGTAAGGATGGAAACCAAACTTAGTTCAGAATGTCCCTATAATACACACGTTCTTTTTTATTATGTAGCATGTTTCTTTGGCTAACTTATGTAAAATTCGATGAATTAGACTTATGTAAAATTCGAAAGGATGAGACGTTGTGATTGGTTTGACTCACGTGTTTTGACGGATCTGAAAGAAAATTAGTAGTTTTTCCATCTGTTATGTGCTATTTTATTCTAGTCTTCATATTCCTTTTAGTCATGTCAATGTAAATCTGATTATACTCACATTTATTCTCATACAGATGGGAGGAATCCGTGCAGTTCGAATACTCTAATGTTTTGGGGGAGGTGTTATAGAGTTAGTACGATGATGTATCGTTGAAAAAAAAAAACTTATTTTTTTTCCCAAGATTATGGAATTAGGTATCCAGTATAGATTTTAGTTCATAATGTTTATCATATTTTCTTGCATAACTTTACACTCCGTCCATGTTTATCAGAAACGAAACGCAAGATTTTTTTTAGTGTGGCATAATGTCCCAAAGCTCATCTGGAGCTAATTACGTATTAAATTTTTACAACAACTATTTTAAAATTATTTGCTACTATATTTAGAACTTCCGAATAATATTAATAATATGTTTTAAACCGCAAGGAAAATATACTGCAATAAAACGTTTCCCCATTACTAAAGTTGTTTTACAAAAAAACGTATCCTATTTCCATTGGTTCTATATCATAATGTGCTAATGTTCTATTTGTGATTTTGGATTTCTAACAAAATGAGGATAAAAGAATAATTCATTGAGTGCTATTTCATTAAAATACTCTCCACGATTATAAGCAAGTGGTCTAGATCCTTCACATGATAGAACTTAAAAATGTATCGTTAGAGTTCAACTCCAACTAACTTTTATAAATAAAACAGTGTCCAAGAGTTAGTTCTCGGATACAAATTTATGCATATTTTGTCATGTATGTTCCTTTTTCAATGCAAAAGTATTGAAAGGAAAGCCGGGAAGGCAATTTATGGTAAATTTAAGACAAATGAAAGAGAAAAAAGGTTTACTTACAACTTACTAACGCATTAGATCAAACATTTTCACATGTACACATAAAAAAAGTCACAATATTTCGTGTATTCACACTTTTTTAAGTACAAAGGAAGACAGCGAAGTTCACGTGTTCACAAAGTACAAGATTGAAGATACAGTGGCGACACGTAGCGGACAAAACATCAAAACTGGAGAACAACTGACTGCTGTAGCGCGTAGATATCCGGAACTTGAAATAATAATAACTGAATAGCGTGCAAGTACAAGGTGGGATCGTGGATGGAAATGTGTTGAAAATGCAGAGGAAAAGGGGAGCTTAGAGTTCTTGAAGGTTAAGGCCAGGTTTTATTTTCGTGCTCAAACCGTGAATAAAGGCATTCTCCCACAGATGGCGTGTTGAGGTGCTGGTCGTAGGGGCTAAAATGTGGATTATGACAACCAGGAAAGATAGATCAAAATTGGTATTGTGGGACTCGGTGTTCAAGGAAACTGGGGCATCCGGTTTGTTGATAGTACAGAAGTGACGATGGTTATTAATTCGTATGTTAAGAGCACAACTTGTTTTCCCCACATAAAAGGCATCACAGAACTTGCAGTAGGATGTATATAACAGTAGGTGTGTGGCATGTACCCTTCGGATTGAGGGTCTATTGCAAGCAGTATTGATAGTGATTGTGGGGGAAGTGATGAAAATGAAGCAGACCTTACATCTGGGTCTCTGGCATGTCTGTGCACCGGTTTGGTGTGGTGGCAAGGAGGGATTCGTACGGACCAAGATGTTTCTAAGATTAGGTGGATGGTTTGGTGGGGAATATTGATCTTGTGTCTGGGTCAGATTGGAGAATGTGGAAATTAGAGTGTAGGATTTATTTGATATTGGTTAGTTTAGGATGGAACTGGGTGATTAGAGCCGGTGGTTTGGATTTTTGAGTGGGTTGAGTGTGTGAGGATGCACGGCGGATCTGTTTGGTTACAAGGTTTTAACCCCTTTTCCTCTGCATCCCCAACACACCCCCATCCACGATCCCACCCTGCACCCACACGCTATACAGTTATTATTATTATCTCAAGTTCCGGACATCTACGCGCCACAGTAGTAAGCCGCTCTCCAGTCCCGATGCCCCGCCCGCCACGCGTCGCCACTGTCTCCCCAAACCTGCACTCTGCGAACACGTGAACCTCGCTCTCCCCTGCACCACCCGAAAAAGCGTGAATACACGAAACATAGTGACCCTCTCCATGCGTACATGTGAATATGTGTGATCCAATGCGAAAGCAAGCTGCAAGTATTATCCTTCTTCCTCCTTCATTTGTCTTAAATTTACCTTATATATATATATATAATTAGTACAAAGGAAAGCCGGGAAGGCAATTTAAGGTAAATTAAAGACAAATGAAGGAGAAAAAAGGATTACTCACGTGTTCACAAACTTTGTGAACACGTGAACTTCGCTCTCTTCCTCTAAGCTTGAAAAAGTGTAAATACACGAAATATAGTGACTTTTTTTATGTGTACATGTGAAAATGTGTGATCTAATGCGTTAGTAAGCTGTAAGTAATCCTTTTTCTCCTTCATTTGTCTTAAATTTACCTTAAATTGCCTTCCCGGCTTTCCTTTGTACTAGTTATATATATACATTTATTTAAGTTATTGAAAGTGACTATCCCACAGGAGAAAGCTTAATGTCTGGTGGTATGCACTGTCGAAGTAACCGAATACAGTGCAGTGGCAATTTCGCTGACAATACGGACGAAAATGTTTGGTGTGGCATCATGCGTAATAGGGTTATTGGCCCATTTTTCTTTGCGATGGACAGCATTAACGGGGCTGTTTACTGTGCCATGCTTGAACAGTATACACTTCCCCCAAAGTTATAGCCATACATCATTTTCGAACATAGTGATGCTCCCCAACATTATGCCAACGATGTTCCGGATATTCTGGGTAAACATTTCCGTGCGAGATATATCTCCCGTGGTAGGTCAGTCCCCTAGCCCATGATATCACTCCACTGGATTACTTCGCACAAGGATAATGGCCGTGATTCAAACTGTCTCTGCTGCTGTGCTGGAGCGTCTACGGGCAGAAGTGGAGTATCA
Source organism: Lepisma saccharinum (assembly GCA_022664845.1). Lineage (NCBI taxonomy): Eukaryota > Metazoa > Arthropoda > Insecta > Zygentoma > Lepismatidae > Lepisma > Lepisma saccharinum. The sequence continues at coordinate 61,900 of JAGDQP010003952.1, read as the reverse complement.
CCTCGGTCTCTTGAGGGCAACCAAAGAAGCTCTCTTTGAGCTAAATTGAATGTTCGAAGTAAAACTTTCATATTTGTAAGTGTTTGTACTAGTATTGGTTTTTGGATCGCCCTGTACTGTTGCAGAACCTGTGGCAGTGGTTTTTACTCAACAAATTAAAGATAAAACCAAATAAAAATAAGTGTATTTACTATGAATATTCTATCAAAATAACTGCAATTATACAGATAACCATGAATAGTATAATTTGTGCATTATGAATAGCTATTGTTAGGATTGTACGTAGGCCATAAATTACCATGGCAAGAGGACGTAGATGTATCATTTAAGGAAAGTTTGTATTACGTTGCTCTTGCTCATCGGTCTTCAAATTATTTACTCTTCCTAAATATTTTCAAACATTTGCTAATGGTTTTTTTTTCTTTTTTACGAGAGGCGCACAAACTATTAAAAAAAAGTAGAGAATTAGAAGGAAATAAGAAATTTTCAGTAGAAAGTAAGAAACCGAAACAAGAGGAAAAGCACAGCTGAAAAGTGTGTACTGTTTATATGGTAGTGAATTTGTCTTCAACTCTTTGTGTTGCCAGGTAGTAAATAAATACAAATATAGGTGAGTATGTGAATGTAAAGAAATTATTAAATTTAATTTAAAAAAAAAAAGTATTGGTTGATCAATAGAAAGGATACTTTGTACATTATAACGTGAAGTGTAATCTGTGTAAATAACTTTTCAAGTAACCTAATAATTGAGTTTAAATTTGTGATTCTTATAACTCTAAAGATATATGTATATGTACAATTATTAAAGAGTATTATTAATGCTTATGCCTTAGCGGTGGAAGTGTGTTATGTTTTGAGTAAACTTTCTAGGAGATGACACTACGATTTCTGTAAATTACTTTTGCAATTAGTTCTGGACATTTAGAAATTATGTAACACACTTCCATGCCCATATTACAGTTACGCGAATTATAAATTTAAACGCAATTATTATACTAGTTGAAAATGTATTTACGTACATTACATTTCACATTAAAATGTACAAAGTATACCTTTCAGTTGATCAACATATATTTAGTTATTTTCTTTTAACTGAGCGGCCGTCGAAGGTCCTGGTAACGATCCAGCGGATCTCCATCATGACAGAGGTTTTTCCAATTTTTTGTCACACCAGACAAATGCCGGGATCGTACCTACAAACAAAACCCTGTTAAGTATCTTCCAACGTCCTCTCTCCCACCCTATCTCGACCTGAGCCTGAGATACTTAAAGACCACAAATAAATTCAAATTCAGTTATCCTTTATTTATTTATTTATTTTATTATTATTATTATTTCATTTTGTAATTTTTTTACATTCACATTCTCAGCTGTGTTCGCATTTACTACCAGCGAATACCTCGGTGTGACCAAGAGGTTAGCGCGCTGGCTTTCTACGCGCGTTGTCACGGGTTCAATTTCCTTGAAGCCCACTTCAAAAGCTACAGGTCATCCTTAGAAGCAATTCACAGTTCAGTTGATCTTTTCCTCTTTCAGTCTCTTATATTTTACTGTAAATTCCTTATTTGTGTCTCATTTTCTACATATTTGAAAATCGTTGGTGCGCCCCACGTCTATTGCAAGTGATCCAGGGTTAAGAATTTTCAGCGTATGGACACGGAAAGTGTCGCCAAAAGTGCGGACATGATGTGAAGTGTGTTGGGGTATGAGAAGATGAGGTAGGTGCGGTGTTTAAAGTGAGCCAGAACTGACCGAAACGTCGTTGCGATAAGAAATATAGTAATGGAACGGTTCTCCTGTGAGAATAATTTGTGGTCTGATACTAAATATAGGATAGGCACGCGTCGCTTCGAACAGCGAGAATTAAAAACAGCTCAACTATAATCGTTAATGCAATTTCTAAACTAATTGATATACGCCTTCACTCAATAAATGTACTGAGGGATTTTGATTAAGGGCGTATAGAAATCCTAGAAAAGTAGCAATAATGACTTTTTTTGTGAATAATAATACAGTTCCGGTAAGAACTTTCATTCACTTGAAACAGGGCAATTGTGATTTGGAGGAATAACGATGGTTGTTGATGTAGCGAGGGACAGATGTCTGGGTTTCCCCAACTTAGAAAACAGGATAAAAGCTACAGCGTAGGAGTAAATAAGGTTGGAGGAAAAGTAACTGCCGAAGTGTCGGTACGAATACTTCTTGAGAGTGATTGGATGCTCGGAAATGAGACTGAAAAAAAAAAAAAAAAAATCCCTAGTCTGTGGGGAAAACTTCTTTTTTTTTTTTTTTTTTACAATGATACATGTGCGGAAAAATAATGTTCCTCATTTCCTAGAATATTTCAGCCTATCTTCATGCAATTTATATCATGTGAATAATTTCTTTTAATTCAAACTATGTATACTGTCTCTGTCTTAACATGATAATGCGGTATTTGGCTCTTGAATTTTTGTCATTGCCACCATATATTAGTGTGTGCATAAATTTTTCATTTTTGCTTCACAGGCCTTGTCAGAGTTAGTGACTCAAGACGACATCTCCCGCGGTCGTGTATATCCTCCACTGGGTGATATTCGGGAGTGTTCATTGAAAATTGCTGCTAAGATTGCTGATTATGCGTATGCTAAAGGTTCGTATAGAATGACAAATATTAAGGTAACTAAACGGTAATGCTTCAGTAATAATAATTGAAGGTTTTCAAAGACGTCTACGTTTGACACCCAAATTTGGTTAGTTAGGCCTTTTTGTGATTCTAGTAAAGAGGCTATTTTAGAGGAAAAATGAATTAATAATATTATACAGATCACATTTATTTAGATTAAACATGTATATATATAAATATAAATAATATATTATTATTTAAACACCGTGTGAAAGTAAATTACAGATGCAGAAGAATCTTTTTATTTCTGCCCGATAGGAGCTGATTTTAATCTAAAGTAACCTTTTTATTATTATTATTTTATAATAATATTGCCTTTCATAGGTCCCCTCTTTGCTAAAAGCATAGTTAAGTTAGAAAAAAAAAGAAATAACATCGCGCATAATATCTGTTGTGCAAAAAGGGGGTTATTGTTCACTAATTTTGACACATTGTTAAATATGGTAGTTGGTCAATATAATGGAGTTCTGACACAACACCGAAACAGAAAATGTAAACGGGAATAATAAGAAATTACTAAAAATTATACTTCAGTGGAAACTATCATGACACGTTGCTGAGGTAAGATAGAATATTCAAGTATTAACATCGCTGTTAATTTTTCAGTGGGATATGTTTAGAAGGAAACTCGTACTTCGTTCTCATGTGCAGTGAACAATAAATGCTTGTAGAATTCGATCGAAATATTTTTGTGAATATATGTGAATTCTTTTTGAATGTTCCAGCCGAATACAATGCAATTTTTGTATATTGTAGAGTAATATATTTCCAACAAGACCCTTAGAAATCTCCGACATTATAGAAGCCAGATACGAAAGTTATTAAATAATTTTCATCAAATTGTAAAATTCTTACCTCCACTATACATAACCTAAAACATAAGCTTAGTTACATATGAATCTACCAATAACTTAATGTGTCAACAATCTTTTATTATGTTTTACAGTTACATTAAATACACCTCAATGCAAGTAGCCAGCACGATAGTTGAGACATCGTACCATAAAATGCACAAATACTACCTAATTAAAGAAATGCGTTATTGCGCGGGAGGCTACTATTAAATAAACTTTGCCTGCGTGGTGTATTCAGGGAAGCATCGTCGTTTTCAACATTATTGTAAACTCACATTACTTTTGTCCATACATATGCTTCCGTAATAGTAACATTCACTTTCTGATTTAGTGATATTTCTGTGTTATAATTCTCTTGAGTAACTTTCTCTGTGAACTCATTAGTTTAGACTAGTATATCTAACAACTTTGCAGTGACTTCAAATGTTAATTGAATTCAGCGATAAGGTTGCTTATTTATGTATTTTTCTCTTGTTATCTCCTTTATTTTATTTACTTTCTTAATATTTCGTAAACCGACTTTGGAGTCTCTGCTCTGCTCTTGGAGGGTGGAACTTATGTTGATTCCGAAACTGTCACGATGAAATTACTATTGTCTGCATCAGCTCGTCGTTCTCAAGATACGTTAATTTTTATTATTATTATTATTATTATTATTATTATTATTATTATTCATTTTTTCGACGCGTTTTACCACGATGTTTTTGTCCACATGTTGATATCTGAAATGAACGTTAGGACAAGGTGACACACACCATCAGTTAGTGATCACAGAAGTGAGGGAAAAGTTGCGAATCGCGAACAGGGAAATCAAAGAATCCAATCAACTTAAATGTGACGTAAAACAAGTAAGTTAATCCGAGCGTAAAATCATATTACTAACTCAAAATCTCAATTAGGTTCAAAATCCTAGCCGACTCGAGTAATTATAAAGATGACATTAATGATGAAATTGATGTGAAGAAGGTGGGGGAAGCTGTTCGTGATATAGTGAAGGGCGCAGCGAAAGAACGTGTAGATAGGAAGAAACGGCAGAAAAACAAACGTTGTTTAATTAAGAATGCCTTAAGCTTCATGACGAACGAACACAACCAATAGAAACTACTTGCTAAGCAATAAAATCGAAGCAAATGCAAATCAGTACAGTAATACGAAACGTAACGTCACATGTGGGTTGATAAATAAAAAGCGAAAATATCTGATGCAGAAAATTCAGGAAATAGAGGAAGTAGGTTTATCTAACAAATCTCGTGGAGAAAAACTGACATTTTCTTACCTGCTGGTCTGCAGCTAATTCTCTAGTTTAGTAAACACTTACAAATAACTAAAATCGTGATATATTTCGCAAGTCGGTATACTCGTATTATCGCTTAAGGCAGATAAAGGAAACAAGTACGTGGTAGTGACCCAACAACATTATCGAGCCGGTATTCTAAATAAAATAACCGGTATCAATTATTCTACACTGGACAGAAAACCCATTTCACAAATAGAAGCAACAGCAAAACTCCTTTTTAAGAATTCTCCGTTCCTAGACCCGCCCTTACAAAAGAATTTAACCGTTGCGGCACCGTCCATTCCGATTGTATATGGTCAGCCAAAGATTTACACACACACACACACACACAAAAAGTACTATATCGCATTATTATCTCAGGTAGAAACCATCCCACTTTCAGGTTAGCAAAATGGCTTGCGAAAACATTGAGTACATACAAAAAGAAATTTCTATATAAACACATTAGAAATAAAACAACAGGTGGTATCACACATTAATGCAGACTCCATAAAAATGGCCTCCATAGATGTAGTTGACATGTACACATCAATTCCGATTGATTTAGCCTTTCAGTGCACGGAAACGTTGTTAAGGAAGCAACACAACACTGAAATCGAAGTTCAGGAAATTATTAAATTATTGGAATTATGTCTATCTAATAATGTCTTCCAGTTTGAGGACTCGTACTACATACAGAAGAATAGGTATGGGCAATCCATTATGCCCGATACTAGCAGACATAGTTATGAACCACTTTGAAACTCATATATTAGAGCACTCCGAAGCTAGACATGTTAGATACTACAGGTTTGTTGATGATTGTTTGCTTCTGTATAAAGACACTAAACAATTTGACTATGTTTTCCAACAGTTAAATCGAATACACCCTAACCTAATATTCACTAAAGGATTAGAAGAGATTTTTTTAGATATTAACATATACAGACACAACAACAGGTTTCAAACTAAAGTGTACCGCAAACCTACGGCAGGGGACCAATATATACATGCTAAGTCGTTCCATTCTAAACAAATAAAACACAACGTTTGGTTTAATTTCTTCTTGCGAGCTTACAATCTGTGCACCAGCCAATATGAAGTAGAAAATGAAATCCAGCAAGTGATCAATATAGGCCAAGGAAACTGATATCACAAAGCAGAACTCCCCGAATGGAACAAACAGGCGAAATTACGCTTTACACAAATGAAACAACAGATTAGCGAGAAAAAAGCAGAGAACCACAAATGGGTTAGTTTACCTTCTTACCCAACACTAACCAACAGATTAAAGAAAATATACAAGGATAACAACCTTAAGCCAATATCGGTCCCACCATGGAGAAACATTTTACGTCATTTAAAAGTTATTTTGTACCTAAGAACGAAGGTACAGGGGTATATGCCGTTACATGTGAATGTCAAGAACAATATGTAGGCCAAACTAAACACAGAGTTTAACAAATTCGGCTATTGAAAGAAACATGTACGAAAGTGCGTATATTCTAAAGTGCAAACCAAAACTAAACCTAGATACAGGACCAGTGGATAAGAGTTGGATTCTATACTTAATAAAACACTTGATTGTCACAGATAACATTTTATTTATTCGTCACATACAGTCAAATCATTCAGGAGGGTTAGATGTTGTTGTTGTTTATTTATATTTCACTTCATACAAATGCGAGCACGGAAGTGACGTCATAGTTGGTAATATTGTTCCTAAAATCTGTCAAATACTTTAAACGAGCCGTACATAATTCACATCTTACTCTTCACCACATAACCTATCCTTTTAATTTTTCCCATGCGAGCGCACCGACTTGCGAAATATATCACGATTTTAGTTATTTGTAAGTGTTTGCTAAACGAAAGAATTAGCTGCAGACCAGCAGGTAAGAAGAAGTGGGGTTAGACAAATAACGTAAGAGATGGGTTTAGGCAAATAAACAAATAACGGGCTTAGACAAACCGGTAAACTCATTAAGAAAAGGATACCAGCCGAGGCTAGGGACGATTGATAATGAACGTGCTGATCTTCAAACAGATCCGACAAAAATTCTCGATGTGTGCAAAAGTTGTTTCGACAAACTTCTTAAAGTGTACGCATACTTTGAACAGGGTACAACATTGTAGCTAGAAATGTGATTATTGAAGTGCACACCAGAGAACGAACAGAAGAATTTGAAACATATTCAGCAGAACCGTGGATACCCAAACCCAGCCAAATCAAGGTCAGTATTTCAATAAAGAAATTGAAAAAATTCAAATCACCAGCAGTTAAAAACATCCTAGCCGAATTAATTAAAGCAGGAGGAACGGTAGTAGCCAAGGAATAACATAAATTGATAAGTGCTGTACGGAAAAATCAGAAGCTTCCAAAGGAATGGAAATCGTCAGTAATAGTTCCGGTTTATAAAAAGGGCGATAAATCTGACTGTAAAATTACTGCGGTATCTCGTTACTTCCAACATGTTACAAACAGAGCCCTGCAAACCCAGGCCCGAAGACGGCCCGGCCCGGCTGGATCTGTATACTTTGACCGGCCCGAATCTCGGGCCGGGCAGGGCTTGAGAACAACCAAGTCTGATAATTCAATTGAATGCTTCAATATTCAATGGAAAATGTCACATGTGTCTTCATAAGATTGTAGTTCCTATTTTTCCTTCTCGAATGGGAAGATCGTGTGAAAGGTTACCCAAGGGTTTCTTTCTATATCTCCATTCTATCTGTCTATTTGTTATCAGTGGTTGTTCTGTCCATACATCATGTGGTAGTAATAGTAGTACCATTAGCACTAGTAGTAGTAGTAGTAGTAGTAATAATAATAATAGTAGTTTTAGCACTATTATTATTAGTAGTAGTAATAGCAGTAGTCACAATGGTAGTAGTAGTAGTAGTAGTAGTATTAGCAGTAGTATTAGCAGCAGTAGTGGATGCAACTTCCAATACAAAATAAACTATTGATAACGTATCACGTGATATAGATTCCGGATACGGCCATCTTGGCCAAATTAGCAAATTTCGATTTCCGCATTGAAATCCACAAGGAAACGATAATGTAGTCAGCATGACTAGCGAAGCTTGAAATTCGAATCGAACAATCCTCAACGTGTCACGTGATATAGTTTCCGGCAGTCATATTAGCAGATAATTTCATTTATGACCATACTTTATGAGCTTAATGCGTAATGTATCTAATTCCTATATAATCCCATGTTAAAAATTAACGATTTTTAAAAAATGTTTTCTTATTTAGAGATGATATACACATCAAAGGACTTCAGATTCGTGTTTGCCATACCGAGTTTGGGAAAAAACAGGTTGCAGATGGACGATTAAATGAACTGGAAGCTCTCCAGGACGCCATTTTGAATTTTTTGAGACAAATAAAAATATCTGCTAGAAAAGTGGAACAAACGGCATTTCGCTCAGAATGACACACCGAGAAAAATAGCTATCTCGGATTTTCCATAATACATGTCATCACTTAGTTGCGGCGGCCATTTTGTGAATTATTTATATTTTAATATCTCGCGTTATAATGGCCATATCAAGATGAATTAAACGTTATCTTACTCTGGAATGCATCCTAAAGTAGAAAATTCCAATCAGAATACCAAACATCTACTTATTGAGATCGGTACGATATATATATATATATATATATATTTACACGTTAGAGGCTATAATTTTAAAGATATTTGAACCAAATTTTTATATGTTGTTTCTAGGCTTAATGGCTCGCTTAAGTTCGTTAATGAACAAAATCGGTCGCCATCTTTGATCCAAAATGGCCGCCGAACCCATTGTTGTATAGAATACACAGCTTAAACCGCTGGCGCAATTGAAATCAGATTTGGCATAAAGGTAAACCATCACTGTTTGATTACAAAGATGTTACCTAGTTAATCCAAAGACGCCATCTTGGATCTAAAATGGCGGACCTAAAGATCCATTTTCCACAACGTTTAAGCTAGAGATATGAAATTTGGTATAAATGTGCATTATGACGAGTAGTTTATTCAAATATTAAAACATTTGGGAAAAGTCACCATCTGGGATCCAAAAATGGTTGCCCCAAAATTGCGTCTTTGGATACATCACGTAATATTTTAGTAACATACAAGTGATAACGTACCTTGTTACCAAATTTGATATTCCTAGCTGTAGCTGTTTAGGCCGTGTATTCTATACAACAGTGGGTTCGGTGGCCATTTTGGATCCAAGATGCATACTTTTTCAACATTTCGTAATATTTTCTTGAACTACTAGTGACAATACACCTTCATTCCAAATTTCGTATCTCTAGCTAAAACGATATGGAAAATAGATTTCTTGCTTCCGCCATTTTGGATACAAGATGGCGTCTTTGGATTAACTAGGTAACATTTTCGTAATCAAACAGTGATGGTTTACCTTTATGCCAAATTTGATTTCAATTGCCCCAGCGGTTTAGGCTGTGTATTCTATACAACAATGGGTTCGGCGGCCATTTTGGATCAAAGATGGCGGCCGATTTTGTTCATTAACGAACTTAAGCGAGCCATTAAGCCTAGAAACAACATATAAAAATTTGGTTCAAATATCTTTAAAATTATAGCCTCTAACGTGTAAATATATATATATATATATATATAT
>JAGDQP010003952.1:0-43271 GCA_022664845.1 Lepisma saccharinum | reverse complement strand
AACGTTTAATTCATCTTGATATGGCCATTATAACGCGAGATATTAAAATATAAATAATTCACAAAATGGCCGCCGCAACTAAGTGATGACATGTATTATGGAAAATCCGAGATAGCTATTTTTCTCGGTGTGTCATTCTGAGCGAAATGCCGTTTGTTCCACTTTTCTAGCAGATATTTTTATTTGTCTCAAAAAATTCAAAATGGCGTCCTGGAGAGCTTCCAGTTCGTTTAATCGTCCATCTGCAACCTGTTTTTTCCCAAACTCGGTATGGCAAACACGAATCTGAAGTCCTTTGATGTGTATGTATATCATCTCTAAATAAGAAAACATTTTTTAAAAATCGTTAATTTTTAACATGGGATTATATAGGAATTAGATACATTACGCATTAAGCTCATAAAGTATGGTCATAAATGAAACTATCTGCTAATATGACTGCCGGAAACTATATCACGTGACACGTTGAGGATTGTTCGATTCGAATTTCAAGCTTCGCTTGTCATGCTGACTACATTATCGTTTCCTTGTGGATTTCAATGCGGAAATCGAAATTTGCTAATTTGGCCAAGATGGCCGTATCCGGAATCTATATCACGTGATACGTTATCAATAGTTTATTTTGTATTGGAAGTTGCATCCAAATAAATTACGATTAACATAGGCAGACAGTATTAGCGCCCGATCCGACTTTTGAAGTGTCCAATCCGATCCGGCAAGGAAGTACTTGTGCCTGGTTCGGCCCCACATCATATGTGTCCGGGCCGACCCGGCTTGGCCCGGAATGGGCCCGGCCCGGCTAGGCCCGGAATGGGCCCGACCCGGTGTACTTGAAACGGGCCGGGCCGAACGGGCGCGCCCGGCCCGTGCAGGGCTCTGGTTACAAAGTGTTGAGTAATATCCTGCTAACGCACATAAGCGTATACGTAAATGAAATAATTTGAGATCACCGTTGTGGATTTAGAAGAAATCTACGTTGGACCAGATTTTCGCCCAGAGCCAAGAAAGCATGTGATTCTATCGAAAGGAAAAAGCTGTACGATATTGTGGTACGATGTGGAATTCTGTTCGAAGTGGTACATCTAGTGAGGATGTGTGTCAGGTCAGCCGTGTTTCATACGCGTAAGTAATAATATGTCAGATATAAATAACACTGATGTTTTAGTTGAAGGCCTACTACATATTAATGTAGAGAAAACAAAACAATAATAAGCCGAAATTTTGAGGATGAAGGAAACTGAAACATAACACTTAAGAATTAGATCATGGAGAATGGAGACATAAACAAATTTAAGTACTTGGGAACATATGTAACAAGCAAAACCAAAGTCACAAGAAAAGTAAAAGAAGATTAGGACCGAGCAACTAATGTTTCTATTCAGTCCAGAAACTCCTAACCTCACGATTAATATCAAGAACGGTTATTCTGCCGGTAATACTTTGTTGTGAACGTTGGAGTACAGCCCTGGCAGATAATCATATATTGGATGTGTTTGAAAATAAGGTTTTGAGAGAGATATAAAAGTCAAAAGGGAACGAGATGACCGGAGAATGAAGGAGGCTGCATAATGAACTCTACAGACTGTATGATTCACCTGATGTTCTAAGAATAATGAAATCATAACGCCTAAGGTGGGCAGGCCATACAGCTCGGATGAGGGGGATGGGGGGTGCTAGATTATATTCCATCGTGGTTGGTGAGCCGGAGGGAAAGAGGCCGTTGAGAAGACAGACATCGTTGGGAGAACAATTTTATTTATTAACAAGAACCCAGATACATCGCTGATGACCATTTTATACTGATTTATCAAACAATAAAGGTAAACAATTAATACATAGTAAGATAAAAATGAACAAACACATTAACAGAAAGAATAATATCAAGACATATACAAAGACAGAGTCATTAACTCAACTCAGATATCGATACCAGCTTTTTTTTTTTTTAACGTAGAAACAAGGTCGATTGATTTATATTAAATCAGCAGTTAAAAAAAATTAGTGATTTAAATCAAAAACATTTTTGTTAACAAAAAAAGTAGAAATAAAGTGTAGTATTTTAAATCATTCTGTGATTTGAATCATATGTAAGCTTGAAACTTACCTTTTGGTCCTTAGGTGATGATATGGTCTTATTTTAGCGCGATTCTCTCGCTAGAGGCCTCAAATAATTATCTATAGAAAATTATGTTATTGAGATAATGGCTTGAAAATTTATATACGCTCATCTTCAACAAAGCAAAACAGAATCTGCTCGCTTCGATGCTGAAAATGGTCGTCTTCTATATCCACACTTCAATGTGTTTCTCCAAATTGTGGAATACTTCTCAGTGTCAACTTTAACGGCTTGAATCTCTTTGCGTAAAGCGTATTTGAGTTGTTCGATTGTGCGGGGTTTATTTTTGTACACTTTGTCCTTTAATACACCAAATAAACAAATCCGTATGTGTTAGATAGAGCTGTCTGATTACTAACACAAAGGAAAGCCGAAAGGGCAATTTAGGGTAAATTTATGACAAAAAGTAAGGAATTTACTTACAGTTTATGTGTTCCATAGGAGAACAAACATACATGTACACAATATACACATAGTTTTTCGCGATGTTGCGGATTGAATAAAAGACTAAGATGACAGTAGGATCACGTAGCGGACGACGCATAAAGTTAAGAGAACAATTGACTGCTATATGGCGCGTGGATTTCAGGAGCTTGGAATAATTAACAACTGTACAGCGTGTAAGTTCGGGATGAAATTGTGGAAGAAAAAGTGTTGAAAATGCAGAGCAAACGGGAGATTTAGAGTTATTTAAGGTTAAGGCCAGGATTCATTCATTTTCGCGTTCACACGATTAATAAAGGCACCCTCCTACAGACACTGGTCGTGGGGTGTAAAATGTGTATTATGGCAACCTGAGAAGATAGGTCAAAATTGGTGTGTGAAACGCTGTGTAGAGAGAGTGGGGCATCCGGTTTGTTGATAGTGCAGAAGTGACAAAGCTTGTTAATATGAACGTTAAGAGCTTCCCCCACATAAAAAGCATCACAGAACTTGCAGGTTATGGTGTATATAATATTATAGGTGTGGCATGTACCCTTGGGATTTAGGGTTTACTTGCCACTAGCAGTGTTGATAGTGACTGCGGGAGAAGTGATGAAAATCAGTATTGATAGTGACTGTGGGAGAAGTGATGAAAATGGATCATGTCCTACATCTGGGTCTCTTGACTATATGGGCGCCGGTTTGAGGTGGTGACGAGGAAGGATTCGTACGGACCAAGATGTTTCTAAGATTAGGTGGATACTGAAAAACTAATCTCGATTTAGTGGGGAATACTGATCTGGTGTTCGCCACTGAGCGACCGCGGCTCCGAAATAGCTCTTATACTTTATGGAATAGGGTGTTCCCAAATGATAGTACAGTTTTGAGGGCTAAAAAACCAAGTGAAATGAACAAAAATTTATATTAGTAAACTTATATCCTTAAATATTTCTTTAGGAAGATGTAGACTGGAGAAAAGAGCCAATTACAATCATAAAATCTGAAATTGCTTAGGAAGAAAGGAAGACACGTAATTTTAGAAGGAAAGCTGATAATATACACATTGTAAATTGTTTCTTTTTCGAATTTGATAATGTTTATACGTATTCTTTTCTCTTATTCTTTCTTAGTCATGTTTGTGGCGTTATTTTTTTAGATATCACGAAAGGTTGACTTTGGGATTTATATTTATCAGGAATTGTGCAGCATGATTGGGACTCAATGTCATTTATGCAATAAAATGCTTGTTTAGCGATGAATATTTTAGTATCGGTTAATGTGTGTGGTCATTACTTGAATAACTATACATTGAAGTTTGGCATGAGCAGTGCATGTTGCTAATACATTGTGTGTAAGTAAGTGCATAACGAGTTCGTTTCTAAGTATAGAACACAAAATTGAGTGTTGATTGAGTTATTCTATTATAATTTCCTTCGAAAAATTCTGAAATGTTCCTCTTCTTCGTATAAATACTTTTTTTACCCTACATTGAAACCTCAGTATTACGAAAGACAAAAGATATACGATGGTTCCACCATAGGTTGCTTGCCTAACAAATGAGGAGGAGTAGGAGTGAAAGAAGTAAATACTCATTCGGCAGTTAACAGTATAGTGTTCATTTGAAAAATTGAATTTAAAGTACGTTGGCAACAATGACAACTGGGGCACATGCACATGTATGCAAAATGTGATATACATCAAAGGACGCGTATGGTTTAAAATAGGTTGGTAACTCTGATAGCTGGGACCGTTGAAGGATGGGGATTTTGCACGGTATTTTTTCTATGGTGTCGAATAATGTTCGTTCCAACTTCGGTGCGGATACATCAGCCCGTATGGGACCAACTTAAAAACTTGAATGTCAAAAAATAAATTAGCAACTCTTACAACTGAGATGCTTGGGGACGAGGACGCCAATATTATTTTTATATTGTTTCGAATAATCTTTATGCCAAACTTGATGCGGATAGGTACGGCGGTATGAAGTAATTTCAAGTATTATTTTTTTTCAAATTTTATTGGCAGAGCTGACGAGTACATTGCGTGACGAGTACTTCTATGATCTGTCCCAGTACCAAGTGAACATATATGCAAAATTTCGGGTAAATCAAGGGGCGTGTGTAGATTTGTATTAGATATTAATTTTGTATAGATTGGATTTTGAAATGGATTGGTAACACTGACAAATGGTGTACTCGGTGACGAAGACCAGGGTTGTCTACTAAACTGGAAAACCTTGAAAACCTGGAATTTTATTTGGGACCTGGAAAATCTAAAGAAAAAAAAAAGAAACTTGAATTCGAGGAAAACCTGGATATTTTTTGAAGTTATTATTTTTAACTTAAATTTTCAATTTGTAAACATTTAGGATAAATTTTATTGAATTTGTAAATATAAGATCACAAAATGAAGCACTTAAAGTAATTACTTTTTGTAAGAAGCTCTCAGAGGCTTCTTGTGGGTACAGGTGTGGCGACTTGAAGGTACCCGAGCTATTGTCAGCTGTACTTCTTCTTTCTGATTGATGCTCTGTGTTTCTCCTCATTTTAACTTTCTCTTATCCCGTATTCTAATCATGCATGTCTTGTTTGATTCTCTAATTGGGTTAATGCGCTTATGTACTTTGGATCAGATGTTAAAGTAAGTTTTGAAATTACCTTAACTTCAATATATATATTTTGTCAAGTATTTGAATTCAAATAAATCCATTTTAAAGGTACCGAGGATCCAGTTACAACTATTACTTACTTATCGTAAAGTATTTAATGTTGCCCTGTTAAGTAGTTGCTTCAATATGAATTGGATAGATTCGAAACGGCTCTCGCTCCGTCTTCAGATTGTCGTCGAGATGTACCTGAAGTGTGTATGTAATATTTTGAGAGACAAGATTGTATGTTAATGTAAATACTACGACTATTTAATTTACTGAGGTACACTTTTCGTAGGTCGCCTCTTATTTATTCGAGATTAACCCATTTCGAATTTTAACACATCTGCGTGTACATATAATATTTTTGATAATTCGTAGCTTTCATAATTACTCGAACAGGAGTTTGTTGTAAATATGGCCTCAGCAGCTCACTTTTTTTAAAGAAGTCTTTGGTATCTAGCAACAGTGACAGAGGAGTAACTTAAAATAATGAGTTTTACAATTGGACTAATAAATAACACACATCTTTCCATATACATACATACATACATACATATCTGGTGTAGTAAAAAGTAATCCATTATTTTGCCAATAGATGGCTTCAGTGATCTGTATGTCGCGTTGTATAAGTCCGATCGGGTTCAACGAGATGGCGTTCAAACGATGAGATTGCGTAATACAAACACTGTTCAGATAGTTGTGATGAGTTGAGTCAGTGTTGTGTGAGCGCGCGTCAAAATGGACACTAGCAAAGAGAAAATACGCTATATTTTACAGTTTTTCTTCGATAAAGGCGAAAACGCAAGCCAGGCGGATGCAAATGTTAATAGTGTTTATGGTCCTGATACTGTAACAGCCAATCACGCGCAATTTTGGTTTCGTCGATTCCGTTCCGGTAATTTTGACGTCAAAGATGTACCACGCACTGGAAGGCCAAGTGTCGAAAATGTCGATAAAATCATGGACATTGTCGCGTCCGACCGTCATGTAAGCACTGTTTCGATTGCCCGCTAAACATTGCACAAAAAACCGTGTGGAACTATTTGCATAAGGCTGGATACACAAAGAAGCTTGATGTATGGGTGCCACAAGAGTTAACGCAAAAAAAAACTATGCACCGAATTTCCATCTGCGAATCGCTGCTGAATCGCAACAAAAGCGATCCATTTCTGAAGCGGTTGGTGACTGGTGATGAAAAGTGGATCACTTACGACAACGTCACGCGAAAACGGTCGTGGTCGAAGCGCGGTGCGCCGGCGCAAACGGTGCCAAGCCAGGATTGACGGCCAGGAAGGTTTTGCTGTGTGTTTGGTGGGATTGGCAGGGAATTATCTACTATGAGCTGCTCCCCTACGGCCAAACCCTTAACTCGGAACTATACTGTCAACATTTGGACCGTTTGAAGGCAGCAATCGCCCAGAAGCGGCCAGCTTTGGCCAATAGGAGAGGCATTGTGTTCCACTAGGACAACGCCAGGCCACACACATCGATAGTGACTCGCCAGAAGCTCCGGGAGCTTGGTTGGGAGGTTCTTATGCATCCACTTTATAGTCCGGACCTGGCACCGAGTGATTACCATCTGTTCCTGTCCATGGCGAACACGTTTGCTGGTGAAAAATTCACTTCAAGAGAGGCTTGTGAAAATCGACTGTCTCAATTTTTTGCCAATAGGGACAAGGGCTTCTATGAGAGAGGCATCATGATATTACCTTCCAAATGGCAACACGTTATCGAACAAAACGGCGCATATGTGACCTAAATCGGATCATTCTAACTATGGTAAGTCAAGCCTTCAATGTCATGCAAAAATAATGGATTACTTTTTACTACACCAGATATATACATTAAACTTCACATACAATATAATCTCTCTAAAAAACTACAGATATACTTAAATTACATCTCTACGACGGTCTGAAGACGGAGCGAGAGCCGTTCCGAATGGCCTAGCTAAGTCATATTCAAGCAACTACTTAAGAGGTCAACATTAAAGAACCTTACTTTAAGGTGAGTCATAATAGTTGAGGTTAAATTCAATTGAATTCGAATTTATTTTATTTATTGTATTTAGACAATTTATCTTAGTCGGGTAATTGATACATTCAGATTCAGATTTATTAGCGTTCGTTAAGATCTGTTTTAACATCAATATGTGTTACAGATGTAGAACTTATCAATAATCAATTTACAGTCTACAAGAAAGACAAAGACTGTATAAAAAATAAAACTGTTGTTTGCAGTCTTACCCTAATATGCAATAATAATACAAATACGATAACAACAATAATAAATTGTATATACATTAATATACAGGAATAAGATACAACAATATATAAGTAATAGGTATTAAGTATACATTTTAAAAATATTTATTAGTCATATATTTCGGTAATAACTCAGTTCATAAACAACACTTGATTTGATGTGAAAATACTAAGACATGAACTCTTCAATAGTGTAAAACGAGCTTGCAATTATTAGTTTACTTACACTATTCTTGAACATTTGATCTGACTTAATATTTCTAATATGTTTAGGCAGTTTATTATAAAATGTAATACTTCTATCCATTATTGATTTTGCATACAACTGTGTTCGTTGTCTGGTCACAAACAAATTTTCATTCCCTCTTGTAAAATAGCTATGGACATCATTATTCTTTAAACAGTTTTGTTTTCTCAATATTTCTAAAATCCCTTGAATATATATACACGGGACTATCAGAATATTCATTGCCGGAAAGAGTTTGTGACAAGAAGTTTGTTGAGGACTGTTAGTAATTATTCTAACAATTTTCTTCTGAATCCTAAAAATTCTTAGAAGTTTTCTTGATGATCCCCAGAACACAATACCATACTTTGTGATGGAATGGAATGTAGAGTAATAAAATGATGAAATAGCCGACCGGTTTAATACTGAATTTAAATGGCGTATTAGGTAGGTTATTATTTGGCAGAGTTGGTTTGCAAGCTTATCTATATGTTCATTCCACATAAATTTATTGTCAATGTAAATGCTTAAGAATTTCAGACTTCGAGAGAATTCGCATAAAGAATTATTTATGATTATGTCTGGCGTATTTATGTATGGAGAGGGTAGAAGGCGGCTGAAGCACATACCTTTTGTTTTTGTAGCGTTTAAGTTTGTTGTTGTAAAATCAGTTTTCTATCTTTGATATTACATTATTTACTTTCGATTGCATCAAATTTGGGTCTTTTTCTGAAACAATTATGCTTGTATCGTCTGCATACAGAATATTTTTACATCGCGTTTCATTCCTTGATAAATCATTTATATACAAGAAAAGTAGAGGATCCAGAACCGATCCTTGAGGAACTCCTATAGTTATTTCTTTGGGATCTGAGAGTATTTTTTCAATCATATTTGTGTCAGGATTTTTGTGCGTAACCTCAACAACTTGTGTTCGTCCCTTTAATAAAGATTTAAACCATTTATTAGCAACCCTTCGTATGCCATAGCTTTCTAATTTGTCCAGCAAAATATCGTGGTTTACACAGTCAAAAGCTTTAGATAAATCTCAAAAAATACCTACAGTATGATTCTTTTTATCTAAGTTTGAGATTACCATTACAAAAATCATTGAGGGCAGTAATTGTAGACCTACCTTTTAAGAAACCATGCTGATCTTTTGTTATAATGTTGTTCATAGTCAAATGACACAATTTCTGGAGAATTACAATCTCTGTGATTTTAGAAAAGACAGAAGGGATTGTTATCGATCTATAGTTTTCAACATCTGACTTCCGGTTGGTTACCTTTATGTAAGGGTTTTACTAGGGAACATTTTAGTTTGTCAGGAAAAATACCCTGTTGTATTGAGTTGTTCATGATATTTGATAGTATAGGTGCTATTATATTAATGCATCGCTTAATTACTGTTATTGGAATTTCGTCTATACCAGTTGAGTATTTATTTTTCATTTTATTTACAACTGAAATTATTTCTTCTGGCGTGGTTGGAGAAATAAAAAATGAGTTCTTGGTAATGGGAGGGCCTTTAAGCTTACAACAGTCAATAGGTTTGTCGAGACTATGTAAAGTTTTATGTGCAATGCTGATAAAATATTCGTTGAAAAGCTAAGAAAGGATGCGCGGGTCTTTTGTGCATACATTTGAGTTCGGCAATTGAATTTCTATATTATCGTATTCTTTCTGTCTTTTTCCTACTTCGGTGTTTATTATATTCTACGCGGTTTTTTATTTATTTGCTGCATTATTTATTTGTTTAGCATAGTACATCTTTTTAGCTTCTTTTATAACTTTTTTTTGTATATTCTCTTATATAACTTTGTACTGATCATTGTCGGTATTACTTTTCGTGATTTTAGATTTCATGTGTAGATATTTTAGTTTTTCACTGGAAATACTTATTCTTGTAGTTATCCATTTCTTTCTTTTTAATTGACTGTTTTTTACGGAAAGGCAGTTTGAAATATTCGTTTAAACTTATAAATAATTCGTACATTTCATTCACATTTAAAATGTCCAGTGAAACCAGAGACATTCCTTCATTTGTTGTAGAAGAAATAAATTTAAGATAAGTAGTATCACTTAACGCTGTATAGTATAACGCTATACACTTCCACATCCCTTGACAAATTCGAAAAACATTGGCACACATGTTCCTTAGGACCTAGAAGGATTACCTACAGCATTAAAACAGGGTGTGGTGGGGTACAGCTCGGAAACCACTTGAGCTAGAAACACAATATTTCTCGTGGAAATTCTTCATTTCAAAACATGAGTAAAAGTTCTTTGTTTCTCCATTTGACACCCCCTACCCCGCGCGGGGAGGAGGGAGCGAAAACTTCTTAAGGAGAGCAATATATGAAAACTCAAAAACTGTTAAACTTAGAAACTTTAAATTTGACAAGCGTGTTCCTAAGGACAAAGAAAAATTAATGACAATATTAAAAGACAGGGCCAGAGTAGTAGAGCTGTTAGTGTTGCAAACACATTTTATTAACCCCACACCAACGGGAGGGCCAATCACCTAGTTAAAAAATATGAATCCTACATTTAGGTTGCTTGTTTGGTACCGCACAATTTTCTCAATTGCTTTCTGGTAAATAATATTATATTTTATTTTCTTGTTTTGAAATCTCGCGAAAACTTACATTTTAGTTAGTACTTTTTTTTTATGTTCTATAATAATTTAAAGAAATAGTATGTGCTTGGTATATGCTTCTTTTAATTTATAAATTAAACATGTTTTTGTTTAAAAGAATAAAAATTATTGACCTGGAAAAGGTAGAGAAGACGACCTGGAAAAAAACTGGAATTTGAATATTAACATTCAGTAGACAACCTGAAGACACTCATAGTATTTTTCTGTTGTGTAGCATAATATTTATGCGAAGTTTGCTGCTGCCACCGATATGGAAGCAGTTTGAAGCAATTGCATTTTTTAAAAGGGGTGGCAGCACTAACATGTGGGACGCAATATCCGACCCGCAATACCTGTACGACCTGCCCCAGTACTTAGTGTACAATAACTACATACATTCAAATTTTAGTGTAAATCAATGGACACGTGTAGATTTGTGTAAGTAACACAGCCGAACACAGAAAATTTCATTTATACTGTATATATCGCAGATTATGCAATACCGCCTAAGTCGCAAAACGTAAATTTTTCAGGAGGAAAAAAAAAACCGCTCTAAATTTAAATTGAAGTCCGGCCTATGAGGTACTACTCTTATCGATATTACACCACTATCTGTTGGAGGAACGAGAACTACTTCGGGAAAAGCTGCCTTGGAGGAATGCTAGTCGAAACCTGCAGAAAGTAATTTCGCCTCAAATGGCTGTTACGTAGTTTGCAGGTGTTTTGAGAGGCCAGATGTGGGAATTCGTTCTTTTGAGGATTTCTAACATCTCCAGGGGCTCCTGAGACCCTGGTGTTAATGTTTCTCTTAGTCATTCCGATATACTGGTCCTTGCACTGGCATGTGATCTGCTTTTTTTTTTTTTTTTTTTCCTAATATACACATAGTAACTTTTCAATTGGGTAAAAATTTTTGTTTAATGTTTTCAGGGGGTTTACGGCGAATTTAAACTTATTTTTGACCGAAATTGTTCTCGGTCGGTCGGTAACAGGTTGGTGCAAGAGCAAACCTATCCACGTTTTATCTTCTTTTTTTTTTTTTTTTTTCATTCATATTTAATTTTTCTGCTTTTATAATGTTTCGATTATGCGCGCTGGTACTATTTCAACAGTGTGTGTGTGTGTGTGTGTTTCGTATCTATTTTGTTGTTCTATACGTATTATCAAGTCAACTTCTGTGTTGAAATCTTTTTCTTTTGCTCTGGTGCAAAGGTTGATGACACTTACAAAGAAATTAAGCCAAATATTATATTTCATTTGTGCAGGGTAACCTGATTTAGCGTGCACATAATATTTGCAGGTAAGTTAAGAAGATACGAAACCTAGGATGTACATGGTTTTTTGTCTAATCCAAAATTAGCACGATCAAAATTGAAGACTACGTTGAAAACCTAACAGATATTGAATAGCTAACAAATAATTACCATTATTCGAGAAAGGCTTAAAATACGCGATTCCACACTAGGGATGTCAGCGACTCGGTCAGACTCGAGTCGAGTCGATGCTCAGTACCTACTCGAGTCGAGTCAGTGGTCACAATGTGCTCGAGTCGAGCCGAGTCGCTGCTCAGAGAGGCTCACCCTGCGACTCGGTTACAGTGAGTCAAGTTCGAGCAACGACTCGACTCGAGCGTTAGACTCGCCGCTCGAGCCGAGCGAGTTGCCATCCCCATTCCACACAGAAAACCCCCAGTACTGTTCCGTTGGAAAGGCAGTAGATTTGCTACTTAACCCTGCTGATAAAGATGGGTTCAGAAACGACTGCCTTTACAGTTTGGGTTGCACTATTGATAAAACGATGAGGTATAAAGGAAAGTGCAACGGCTTTCTTAAGAACTTGCTGAAACACTTGAAAAGCAATAAATTGTGGCTCATTAAAGGTGACAAAGAGAACAGATACGTAATTCTTACCGAGGAATTCAACAGACAGAACTTACATCGAAAAGTCTCAGCGCAAGGAGAATAAGAAACACTCAATAAGAACCCTATCAACAATATAGATACAAACGCACGTAAATTGATAAAACTTATTTCGATAATAGTTTGCAAATCCAAATGATAGTTTCTGCACCATCAGTTCCCATTCTATCTGTATAGCTTGCCAAAAAAACTCTATATATAAAAGGACGTAACATTCAGATTAATCATATTTAGTAGGCAACACCCAATGTACAAACTAGCCAAATGGTTGACAAACTTATTGGGTAAACATCGAATTGATGGGAATCAATTTAAACACACAGTACCAAATTCTATAGAAGTCAATAAACAGGATACTTCACTTGTTAATGCAGACAGATTGGTACGAATTGGTCTCAGCGCACACAGTCGAAACATTATAAAATCAGAATAATGAAATGTGAAGGGGGAGATAAAAACATGGATAGGTTTGCTCTTCTACCAACCTGTTACCGACAGACTGAAAACAGTTTTGGTCAAAAGTAAGTTGAAACCCACCATAAAACCCGCAAAAACATAGAATAACGATTTTACCCAACTTGATAGTTACTATGTTCCGAAAAACACAGGTTGTAGAGTTTAGCATGCCAGTGCGAAAAATCGTATATCGGACTGACTAAGCGGAACCTTAACACTAGGGTCACGAAGGATATTAGAGATGCCAAAAAGAATGAAATTCCCACATCTGTCCTCTCAATGCCTGAAAACTACCACACATGAAATAGTCGATGCCAATATATTGTATAAATCGGATTCTCATCAAGAGCGAATGGTTCATAAAAGCGTCATCATTAAAAAAAAAAAAAAAAACTGCGTTAAAGGACCCCGCACAAAATCAGTGTAAAAGTCCTTTCACTCAAATTCTTTGAAACTGTGAATTTTGATAGTTCATAACACTCGGAACAAAAGTGTCAGTGGGCACAAGTCACGAAAATTGAAATCAGAGCTTCTGCGAAGTAAAATAAGTGTAGTATTATGTTTCTGTAAAATAAGTTTCCCATTTTAGGTTATTATTGTATCTCTGAAGCTGGATAAAGGATTTTAGGTACATCCGGAAATATTGAACCAATTCACTTGTATTTAGCATGTGCTTGAGTAAAGCAAAATGTAAAGTATCGCTCAACTCAAATTTTGGACAATGTAATAAATGCTCGTAACGCCGATAATTGTAATTGATGTAGGAATTATGTTTTATTTTATTAGAGCCCTTGATAGCGTAGCTAACAAATAGGGACCTTATAATCACGCTTGCTTCATCCGTCCGTCCTTTAGCGCCAAAATATAAATCTCAGGAACCACAAGCTGTATAGAAAGATGGCTAAAGAGTCTGTAGAAAAGTCTTGGCCAAACTAGCTCAGCCAGCGGAACAGTCATGATTTAGTGCAATCGGTTTCCAACTAATTTTTTGCTTCCATTACGTTTGACATATCTGTACCAAAATTGCCATAAAAAATAATTGACACAGTAGAATAATACTGGTGTTCCCCGTCCCCAAGCACTACTTGTCAGTGCTGCCAACGTGCTTTAAAATTCAATTTTTCAAGGAATTGTGCACAAAATCAATAGAAAAGGGCTTTTGATCAAATTCTTGGAAATCGTATTTGGATTTTTGATTGTTTTTAACATCCTGGAAAAAAGAAGCAGAAGTCATGAATTGAATTTAGTTTTAAGACCTTTAGGCAACTTTGGCTCAGGCCTGATCGATGATGATGGGATGAATTGGAATGAAGAAAGTGGGAGGAAACGGGAGAACCCCGAGAAAACCCACGCACACGTTGTTTGTCCACCACAAAGTCCATATGGCATGAACAGGGATCGATCCTACAACCCCTAGTACTAAAGGTAAACGCTCTATCGATTGAGCCACCACGGTCCCGCAGAAGTCATGAAAACTGAATTTAGAATTTCCATGAACCAAAACAAATGCACGGTCGCCCAAAGATCTTTTGTCATGTCCCGTAAAATAAGGATGCACGCGAGACCCTCGCGTGAATTATTGTACGTTATAGTGAAATGATTTTAAAAGTGCGCGCTGCAATTTTACTAACAATCGCGAAGGTTCCGAAGGTCTCTTGACTGCATATCAGACACACAAGTATTCATTTTTATAAAATAGATTGAGAACACTGACAACTAGGGCCTAATGACTGCAATACCCATAGTATTTTTCTTTTGTGTCTAATAATGTTTATACCAAGTTTGGTGCGGACACATATATAATTGTGTAGAATGGATTTTAAGGTACGTTGGTAACATTCATAAATAGAGTGCTTGGGACGGGGAAGGCCAGTATTTTTCTATTGTGTCAAATTATCTTTATACCAATTTTGGTACAGGTATGTCAAACTGAATGGAAGCAATTTAAAGAAATTGATTAAAAATGGGTTCGCAACACTGACCCATTGCACTAATCAGGACTGTTCCGGTGGCTCTGAACTAGTCTAGCCAAGACACCTCAGTCACCTTTCTACAGCTTTTGGTTCCTGGGATTTATTTTTTGTCAAAGAATGACGGACGGAGGAGGCGGGATTATAAAGTTCCTATTTATTAGCTAGGCTGTCAAGGGTTTTAATACAATGCAACAGGATTCCTTATTGTAACAGGAAAAGTGTTTATTTTAGTTATGCATCAGTTACATCAATAACAATTATTTTCAGCGTTACGATTAATTACGTTGTCCAAAACTTGAGCGATACTTTACATATTGTTGGTGTTCAACACATCTCAAATACCAGAGGATTGGCGCAATATGTGCTTACGTACTAAAATCCTTGATCCAGCTTCAGAGATACAATAATAAAAAAATGAGACACTTATTTTACAAAAACATTATAAGCAGCTTCAGTTAATACTACACTTATTTTGCTTCGTAGAGGCTTGTGCCCATTGAGACTTTTCTTCAGGGTGTTATGAATTACCAAAATCCAAAGTTTCAAAGAATTTGACCGAAAGGACTTTTCCATAGATTTTGTGCGGGATCCTTGGATATATAAATTGAATGTGTGAGATGCAAAAGGAAAATATTCCATGTGACATTAGTTTGGGGAAACTAAAAAGAAAAGTGTTTTGCGGTTAGACTAATGGTAAAAACCAAAAACTTATAATTAAGTAATGTTCTTTGCTCTTTTCGCATAACTTTGTAATTATAGGTTACTGGTTGTGACCAATACTTGAATCGCAAAACTGTTTTCTTTTTAGTTTCCCAAACCTAACGTCAGATGGAATCTTTTCCTTTTGCATCTCACTCATTCAATTGTGATTAGACATAAGAAATAAAATCCATTGAAACAATAATTTATTTTTAAAACAATTTATTTCAACTATTTCATAAACATTTATACACACCCCAACTTCTCATATATAACCAAATGTACAGTTGTGCAACTAATTCCTTCTGTTTTAGTATCTGGGAACAATATTCCATTTCACAATACAGTGTGGAAACATTGCGCCTACCTTGTTTCTGCTTAGGACCACCATTTTTTTCTCCTACCTGGAGTACTGACAAAGGCCATCTTGACGGACGGCTTCATATATTCCTACAGTATTCTACCCTACCTTTTTTTCTCCTGATGTAACCAACGTATTGGTTGGCGAAACTTGTATTTGTAATCGCCATTTTGTTAGACGATTCGATGGCAGCGAGGAAATTGTACTAAGTTGAAGGTAAGCTTAGGGCTAGATGGTTTCCCAGAATTATTTTTAGCTGTTTAACGCCAGCATCGTGTAACAAGTGTTCGTAAAATTTTTGAGCTTTGTGAAGCGAGTGAAGTGATAAAACAATAGTTATATAACAATTAGGACACTTTGCCTAATATGGAGTCCTAGGAAGAGCGGAGATCGAACGAAGAAGCTACGGAAGAAGACAAAGTATCGCAATCGAGCGAGATGATCATGGTGACATGTTTGGACGATTTCAACGACATCAAGGTGGTTGACTTCAATGATTCCACTGTAACAATTGATATTATTCTACACTTCTGCATAAACTATGGAGTATAAGAAACAACGGAGAAAGTAAAATTTTAACATAAGATGTTCGCCTATTGTCCGATAATGTGCCCGTCCATTCTGTTGGCGTTTCTCAAGCTTGCTTCTTTAGAACTTAGGCTTTGAACAATTAAGTAATTCCTTTATAGCACAGATTATCTTCTTTTTCCAAATATTAATATTTTCGGAGGTGACAGATGAAGAGCGCAAGTTTATAATAAAAGAGTTTTCGAGTATAACTACAAACGACTATAATAATCTTATACCATCGCTAATTTTACCGCCTAACAACCATTTTAGGCGAAAATGACTGCATGTTTCCACTAGCATTTTGTCAAGGCAGCTACCCCCGAAGTAGGTGTAATATTGACAAGAGGACTTCCTCGTAGGTCGGACTTCAATTCAAATTTAGAGCGTTTCTTCTTCCTCCTGAAAAATGTACATTTTGCGGCGTAGGCGGCATTGTAAAATCTGGTACGTAAATATTTGTTGAGTTTTCAACGTAGGCTTCAATTTCACAGATAAACACGCACACGTACCCTTGTACAGATTTACCGGGAAAGTAAAATTAAAACAAGAAGGTTAGTTAGGAAGATACGAAACCTGGGAACTACATGGTTATTTGTCCAATCCAAAATTAGCACGATCAAAATTGAAGACTACGTTGAAAATCTAACAGATATTGAAGTACCTAACAAATAATTACCATTATTCGAGAAAGGCTTAAAATACGCGATTCCACCTTGGAGGAATTAGATTAGAAGGAGACGCCCAAGCTGCCAAATTTTGAAGCTGAAAATGCCCGCCCGTCAATCGTCCAGTGCGGCCATCGACCATCTTGCGTATGGAAGTAAACCACGAAATCCCTATTGTTTTATGTACATCATACAGATAATATTTATATGAAATCTATATCATATGTTATTACATTTACATTTGTTGTTTAGGTAACGTTTAAATTAACTCCAGGTGTGGTTGAAAGAAAAAAATTAGCAGAATAAACACTGCACAATGAAAAATATTGACATCTGTAGCCGTTAACTGCGTAAGACCCCTGGCCACATAGGTAGATGTGCTCATTAAGGAATTCTTCTGCGAACGCGGCCGACACAGCTTTATGAGTTCAAAATCCGTTCAGGGCGTGGATGTTCCTCTTTTTTCTTCTTCCGATCCAGAGGAAGGTAATGACATCACCATTGGTTCACCTTGTCCAGAGGCCTCTAGTCCTTTTAAATTTTCCTTCATTTATTACTTGCATTTATCCTTCATTTATCCTCACTATACGTAGGTTTAACTTGTATATATATCATTAAAAAAAATCAAAAACAGAAAAGAAATGCCTACACTGTAACTTAGATAAATTAATTATTAATTCCAGGTTAAATTCCGTAGAGGGGTAAACTAATAGGTAAAATTTTTGGAATTCGTTAATGAAAATTGTAAGCATTGCCGTCTCGAATTAATGGAAAATAAAGCAGAAAGACCAGTGAAGAAGAGGGAACTCTTTACGGTAGCAGAAGGGCGGGAATTAGAATGTGTCCGATAAGGCGATAGCAAGATGCAATCCATGAGACATAATCTGGCTTTAATTAACCCACCTTCGCTACTCGGCATTATTTTGTGTCTATGCATAAATTTCCTCCCGTGCGATATCGACTTTATCGAGACGTGCGAGAAGGGATAGCTCTTAAATATGTGCGCCGTGCAATCCTTAATGGCCGCTCGCAGTGCATGGAGAAGTACATTGTGATCGATGCAAGGAATCTGTGACTTCATTGATCATTGATTGGTCACTTGAACACTTGAAGTTAGCTTTTGTCATGCTAGAAGATATTTCAAATATCAAAAGCATACAGATTATATTAAACATAATGTCGAACTAGCGAAAACGGGTTAGTCACTTTATATTTATTATTAGACGTTTAACAGACTCCATGTGTCTGCCCAACCGCAAGGGAATCTAAATAGCTCCATAGCTGTAACTTTTACATTTCTTGACTGCCCTAAATTGCAATTTACCCCTTGAACCATGTAAACTTACTAACATACTGGATACATATGTTTATAACAGTACTTCTAAGATTCAGAAAGTGTAAAGTGTTAAATATGTTCCAGTGTTCATTTCGAAAAGATTTTTTACTAATTAGTCTCTCATTCACCTTGTCTATGACATGCGAAGCTACATGGTGACCGTACCAGTAATAAACCAGTCGCCAATGGTTGACTAATAAGGGAGACAAACAGTAATAATAGTTTATATTGGATATAGTAGTAAACAGTACGTTTTATACTTCCATAAGGTTTAATAGTGTAGTCCCCAAATGCTATGCAATCAGGAAATACAGTGCCCCCAAAATCAAATAAAAAGTGTAAAGGGCATCTGGAAGAGAGCAGAGCGCACAATAAGAGGACAGAAGTATAAGTAATAAGATATCCGTGTATATCGAGTAGAAGGTACAGTGAAATAATTATTGCATTCCTTCGTTGTTCAAGGAACAACCTACAGTAAACAGAATCAATGATCTACACTGCAACAACGGTAGTTCACAATTGGCTACTACAACTGTTCAACTACACCTTCAGCAATATATTTGTCTGTTGTTGTGTTAAATGAAATAAATGTGAGCTGCTTTTTCTTTGACTTTATCTTCATGGCCTTAGGATTTGTTTCGTATATTTTTCTATTATATAAACGTCAGTTCTTGCTTAGAGTTGAAATTTTCCTTATTTGGTCAAACATTGATACGGTCACCCTATAAATCACATTATTGAATTGTAATCACATTTACACGTGAAGGTTTGGTATTATGGTTAAAGAATACAAACATACACAGATAATTTGTCAGTGCTTATAAAATATTATATAGTTCTACATAAAGAGTGACCAAAATTTCCAGTGAACTACGAAAGCTGCATAACGAAAAACAATTCCCCAAAGTGCATGAAATATAATGAATACTACTGACATTTCCTTTATTCAGTTTTCTTGTAATTACTTAAAAACTATGAGAAAACGTAGGACAGTAATCCTTCTCTTTAAATTCTCGAATTAGCATATAGACGGCATAATGAAAAGCATAGAAAAACACTTTTAATTGTCTCCATGCCATCAATTTATATCAACATTTTATATTTCGACAGAAGTTTTCTCCAACACTCACCTGTGAAATGCGACATTGGGACCCTTCTTATTGTATCTGTTTATGCATCCAAAAGCGACACAACTCATTACCATTTTAAAAAGCACAAAGAATGATCTGATTATTTGCATGTCTGTGAATGCAATACTTCAATTTTATTCCATACGCAATATGGCGGATCGTGATACATACAACCGGGGCGGCGGCCATTTTTGACTTCAATTTATTTTCGAAGTAGGGGTACGTTTGGGCGTCTCCTTCTATTTTAATTCCACACAGAAATCCCCATTACTGACTTGATCTATGACAGCATCCTTATTCACAAAATAATAATAATAAAAATAAAAAAACTGCATTACATATGGACCAAGGCTTGTTAAATAAATCATGGTTAGACATAATAATAAGAAAAAGAAATCAATAAAAAACAATCAGTAAAACATCATATTTTTTAAACCATTTATTTCAACACT
Organism: Lepisma saccharinum; assembly: GCA_022664845.1. Classification (NCBI taxonomy): domain Eukaryota; kingdom Metazoa; phylum Arthropoda; class Insecta; order Zygentoma; family Lepismatidae; genus Lepisma; species Lepisma saccharinum. The sequence continues at coordinate 23,393 of JAGDQP010003952.1, read as the reverse complement.
TCAATGTTTTCAACATTTTAATAAACGTTTATACACATAACTTCCCATATATAACCAAATGTACAGTTGTGCAGCTAAGTCTTTGTTTTAATATCTGGCAACAACATTTCATTTCGCTATACAGTATGGCAACATTGCACCTGCCAGGAGCACTGACAAAGGTCATCTTCTCGGACGGCTTCAGATATTCCCACAGTCCTTTACCCTACCCTTTTCTCACTTGATTAAGCCATTGGATGGCGAAACTTGTGTTTGTGATCTTTTAAACGGTTCGATAGCAGCGAGGAAATTGTACCAAGTTGAAAGTAAGCTTAGAATTTATTTCTCGCCACGTAAACTTACATTTCATCCAGCCCGAACTCCATTACTGTACTTTCAAAATGATTGTGGAACATTTATCTGACATCTGTTTCATTGTTGGTATTTGTTTTTAAACCGCGGTCAGGTAGCACCAACACCTCAACAACTGCAATTTTGTCGGACTACGAGTGTCTCATAATTTCCATGTGGTTCATGTCCTGTTGAAGTCTGTTAGCCCACGCAATCTGTGGTCGTGTTACATGAAAGTGAAGCTTCGCTATAGGCAGTATCTAACCGTTGCTTTATTTGTGATGGCGTTTGTTCAGTTGCTGCACGGCATCTTGATTTTCCATATTAGTGTGGTTGAAATCTCCCAACGTATTTGTGTTACGTTTGCGAAGAGAATGATACCTATTGAGATCAAAATTATACTGAACAATACAAAGGGGTTACTCAGTTATATACCATTATTCATTCCCCTTTTTCGATTGTGCGCAATTTGTTGGGTCGAGAATTGATGACACTGCCCTCGTATATCTATTGTGTAACTTGCTTGCCTTTATTTGTCTTTTTTAGTCGTTTACTCTCCTGTTTACGTATTTATCTTTATTTATTGCATTTATTACATATGTTTAATTTACAAAGTAAATAAAATAGCAAACTGGTATAAATTTCACATCATGTTATGTAGTCAGGAAATCCGGATGTGTGAATCCTGCATAAATAACGTAACGTTTAGAATAATTTTTAAATATAAATTTATCTTCTTACGTTATATTAACGTATACAAAGTTTCCTGGCATGGTGAGAAATAGTGAGAACCTTAACATGGTGAGAAATAATAACCAGTATGGATTTATCATCTGTGATTGTTAAGATTGCGCTGGGGAGGCATGCAGTTTAGAGTGTTGATGCTGACCATTCTAACCAAGGTTTCCTCCGTTTCACATAGTCAAATGCCGCCATAGTACCCAGAATACGACATTTGCCTCCAACTTTGATGTAAAACTTAATCTTTCCCAATTTGGCTTGTTGCCTAAAGGTTACAAAGAGCCGATACAAATCTCTGCATTCAATTAAAGATTAGGAAATATGCATAATACAAACTGTGATAGATGTGAACTGTTCTCACTAGGTCTTTATTTACATAGTACACATTCGTACATTCTATTTCCAGATTAAACATTGTGTGTATCGGACGTACAATTTTAGTGTAAATCTCCCACATTTCCATCTTTTATTAATATTCTTCTAAAGTTTCGACAAGTTTCCTAATTTCTATCGCAGAGAAATTAAATATCCCAGAACTCACATGATGTACAACGTAGAATTTTCAATTGAACGGAATTCAGTAAAAAGTACAAAAAAAAGTAACAAGGAGATGTGCTTTTTAAAATCCCCCCCCCCCCCAAATAATAAATGTAGCATAGTTTTTGTCAGGTCATTCCACGTAACATCCAACAGTATAGGAAATAGAAAGAACTTAATGTAGCGGTAGAACAACTCACATAGATTGTAGATTTTTAAGTTTATGCACCATAGGCAAGTTATTTAGAGCGCATAGTTTCGTGCTTTCATTCACCTGGCGTGGGATCATATCCCGTAGGCTTCATTAATTTTTCTCTAGGAATTTCCAAATGTTCTTTGTATTGAAAATAGTGTACTTTTTTGTATGACAGCTAATATAAATTGGGATCCTAAAATAAAAACTTAATAGAATGGAGAGCCAACATAAAAGAAGAACAAAAATACTATTGGAAGTTACTAGAAACTTTGTGTACAAATTCATTAAACACCTTGGTCTATAGCACTATGGTCCCAAAATATCGATATAAGTCTAGGGTGTCCAGCGAGCAGTAACAAAAGTATTCCCTGACTTTTCAGACTAAAATAATATTTCTCCAGATTGTCGTCGACACACGCGTTTAAAGGAAAAGATAAGAAAAAACATTATTTTACCTTCAACACGCAACAGCAGGGTGAACTATGAAGTAGCTTGGTTAGATTAAACGTAAGGGACGACGACCAACGCAGTAGCTTCAACACAAATTCCTGCAAGTATGTACAACACCCCTCTCCACTCCGTGAGCAGGAATATATATATATATATATATATATATATAATGGGCAGAACTCGAAGAATCTGATAATTCCCTTACATTTCCCTGTTTTCCATACCGCTGGACACTCTGGAGCCTTATCACCATCATTTTTGAAGCTATCCATTTCTTATGCTTGTAACATAGATACTGTACAGAAGTTTCTCTACAACAATAACGGAAACGATGGGTAGAGGAAGTGCCGATTATTTGATTACTATGAAATTCTGAGAAGCTAAAAATTAAAACATAAGATATTCCATTTGAAATTTCTGTGCACATATGTTACTTTAATAAAAATAACATAAAAATCTCTAGAAAAAAATGTAATATTCCCGCGTAACTAGTGGAAAGGAAAATTTAAGATCTAGAGAATTAGAAGTCGTGCCAATGAAATAAAAGCTTAATGACTGTCTGCTCTAACCAACTTTGCTACCGCTAACACACTAAGATACAATTCATGCGAGTTCTTCCACCACCATATTCACAGTAAGTTTTTTTTAAACATGTTTATTCGTCTAAATTGTTGGGTATTGTGTTGGATGAGTAGAGATATTTTGCTACTGCATGTACTTACTTTGCCTGTAACGAAACTTTTACGGATTTAATTTAATTTTTAAGGCCATTAGGCAACTTTGGCTCAAGCTGGATAGATGACGGTGGGAGAAAACCGGAGAAACCCGAGAGTACCCACGCACACGGTGTTTATCCACCACACACAAAAAAAAGGAAAGAGAAAGAGAACAAGAAGAATCAAAACTATAAAACTTAGTTAAGTTCTTTATATAAAATAATACTGCTTATTTAATAAAATTTGATTAATACAGTAACTTTATGGTGAAACCAACTTACTCCTAGTGGAAAACACACCATTAGCTGTGGTATCAGAACGTTTTAAGTGTACTTTTGTTTTTGTTTTTTAATAAATGTAGCTCGTGTAGAACTTTATAAATTATCTTCGCTGAGAGAATTTCCGCACAACACAGCAAACTGCAGAATAATAAAGTCTTAACAAGACTTACTTATAGAGTATGAAAATGGAGAGAGAGAGAGAGAAAGAGAGAGAGCTTCCAAAAGAAATCTGTTGTTTCTTTTTCCTGTGTTTTTAGTATGTTTTGTAATGTAATTCGTCAAGGGATCATATGGAATATAACAAATTTGCAGAAGAATTTTGTTTTACTGTGATTTTTCAGGGATAGCATCGACACATCCTGAGCCAGAGGACAAAGGAGAATTCATTAAAGCACAACTTTACGACTACCACTATACTTCTGCTTTACCAAGTATATATGAATGGCCAAAAATGTAAACATAGAGGGTTGTCTAGTCTCAGCCAAAACAAAGAAAAAAAAAAAATGGTGCGTGTTTTGAATATATCAGATCTTTCTCCTTGCAGCATTTCTATCTAACACATTGATTAGGCTTATCTTGTGCATGTTGGCTTTCTTGTGCTGGTTTCTGGAAATTGAATTAAAATTGGTTTTCCTGTATTTTTAACACACACAAAAAAAAAGAGCCTTTTTGATTAAAAATTGAATATTTTGCAGAAAACGTATTGTCAGAAAGTTTTTATTTTTATTATTTTTTAACCACGAAAAAAGACCCTTTTTAATTTTCTCAACTGTTTTAGGTATTTATCACGCATGGCATGTATAATTATAGTTTCTACAAGAGATTGTAGTTAATGTCATTTCAGTTTGTGGTTCTGAGTACATGTAGCTTTTCGTAAATTTATTGTGTGTCTATTGCATGCGATAAATTGAGAGTGGTAAACGCGTGACAATGGTCTAATTACTTTCGTTTTGTAGGTAACGGAGGTTCAAACGTAAGCATTAAATGATTTTTACTCACCCTAATTGAATATTGATGCCTTTCCAACCTTCAGAAAATTCACTTGAACCAACTCTGCTTCCATGGGTTGTTTCATGCACTTTGGATGACTTAATCGTAGTTTCAGATTATTTTTTCAAATGTACAAAGATGTAATCTGATATAGGCCAGACGAATACCCTGGGTGTGGAAGAATTTCAAATCAGAATTTTTGCATGATCGCGACCTCCTGCGAGCCATATAATGGAGAACGTTCTCATGTTGAAGCAGCACACTGGTACCAAGGAATAAAGTTCCAGTGAGTCTGAGGATTTTGATGATTCCATAGCAGGTCACTGTAGTTTGTGATTGTGACCGTCGTCAACTTACTGTTCCAGAGTATTGAGAAAATCTTACCAGCTGCCCGGAATGTTTCCGGTTTCAGCGAGGACGATACCGCCAATGTCTGCTCTGTAACTTTTCCTCCATTGTGCGATGGTGAACAAAACTAGCATCCAAGTTACGGTACGATACAGCAAACTTTCACAATTAACCTTTCACCGAAATCACTGCTAGTTACAGGCGTCCAAGCTCACAAGGAACACTCGCCAGGTGACAGATCCCGATTTTGATGAAAATTCGTTTGTAGATACAGTGCTTAGGTAAACCTTCACAGCCAAAATTACAGGTGTTGTCTTCAACAAATAACGACAAAGGGACCCGAGAAACATGGAACTTAGAGACTAAGTAAATCGAATACAGAGTACGGAAAATGCCTTTTCTTTTATAAACTGTTACATATATTGAAAACAAATAGCCATTAATTGATACTAGACAGAAGGTGATACATGATGGAGGGTATGACGACAGTGACCGCCATTGACAATGTTTCAAAATTTTTAAATAGTAAGTGGGTCATATGATATACAAATTTGTGCTGAAATGTTTAAAAAAACAAAAACACTGACGAAGTCGATTTGGCACAACACTAATCCTATGCGACAAAATGATACGTGAAATCGACCTGGAGAATGTCACTTTCACCCAGCATTACGCCTTCTTGAAATTGATACTTCACCTTCCGTTAGTGTATTTAGAACTTTATAGTGCACTTCGTGTTGCGGCCATGAGGATCATATTTCCCAATATAACGGTGCCTGTTCTGTGGCCGTTAGGTTTTTGTTCCTTCAACTGTTTCAACAAAAAATTTTTATCAGCATTCGACTCACACATTCTCCAGGTCAATTTCACGTGTCATTTTCTCGTACATGATGCCAAACTAATTTCATCATCAGGCTTTTTGAAACATTCCGGCACAGATTAAAATGTCACATGGCTCATTTACTATTTAAAATTTTGAAGCATAGTCAAGATGGCGGTCATTGTCATCATACCCTCCATCATGTATCACCACCACCTGTTCAGTATTCATTAATGGCCATTTGCCTTCAATAAATATATATATAACGGTTTATAAAAGAAAAGGCGTTTTCCGTACTCCGTATTCGATTGACTTGTTCCCTACGTTTTACATTTATCGGGTCCCCTAGTCGTTATTTGTTGACCATAGCAGCTATGAAGGTTTAACTAGGCACCTACGTACGAATTTTCATCAAAATAGGGTTCTGTCACCTGGCGAGTGTTCCTCGTCAGTTCGGGAGTCAGTTGGTAGACCAAGTCAACATCCATGTCCAGGGAGGGCGTCGGAATTTTGTAGAAGCCGAAGCATTAACAGGGGAGGCGAAGGTGTTTTAAGGTTAGGAAGTTATCGAATAAAATAATTCAACAAGGTAGTTTCCTACAACAATTACGAAAAAGTATACAATCCTCGAACGTAATTTCAATGAAGAAAATAAACGGCCACACAGTTTTATTCTGTTAACCGTACTTTGAGGATAGTGTAGTGTGGACGTTCTATTCTTCTTGTAATTTGTTTTTTAAACGTTTATTTATAGTTTGTTTTTATCTCCAAAACTCTAGATCGTTATTTTTTGGTATACTTGATGAATACGAACTCAGTCATAACCATTAATAAAATTGACACATCAGTTTGGCAACACAGTCTTCGTACAAACATACTGCACTCTAGCGACAACACATTTTAGTAGCTTAATCTTGATAAGGTTCCATTATTATGACGTGTTTGTCGCATGAGTTGATACGCTTGTTACCGTTACAGGTGTTCAGTGTTCGTGTTTTGTTACGAATGATTAACAGCTGTTTTTCGTCAGGTTATTGTCCTTCTGTTTATTTTATACTATTCTTTTAATGTTGCGCTTTTTTGTTTTATAAATGGCCACAAAAAAACTTTCTCCTAGTAACATTGAACAAATTATAAATTTCAGTAAAAGTGACAATGATGGTTCTGAATGTGAAAAAAAAACCTGCAATCATAACCATCAGCAAATTTTACGACCGTTATTTCATTTTTCAGAGAATCACAATTGATTCCTTTAGAACCCAGGTACAGCACTAATGACCATTTTACACTGACAAGCAAACATACTGATGGGGCAGAAAAAAGTTATATTTTTTTTCTTCCTTCATGATTAGAATGTCAAAATATGTGCACATGAAAATTTTGGCAACTCGAGCGCAATTACTTTGGGAGATATCGATAATATAATAGTCAGATTCTTGTTTCTGGAGAGTGAAAAAAAATGTGTAGAAATACCTTTATAGTTGTAAAATGCTGAAAGAAATAGAAAGCAAATACATAGTAATGGTTATCGGGTGGAAGGCGCTACCTGTTGGAGACTATTTTCTTCACGGATGCCATCTTGAAGTCCGCCATATTGATTTTCTTAAATGGGACGGGTGTCGTGTAATATGTCATTCTGGGCTAGAATTTTACGAGAAACACATTTCTGAAGTCAGTTTTACCTTAAATGTATTATTATGAGAGATAACATTAGTATGGGCTAATGATGCAATAACCTCAAAACACCCATTTTATTTTGATGTAATGAAGGAATTGAAACCTAAATGCATACAAATTGTTCCTGATTATATTGCCATATCGATATGCATTTAGTTTACATGTTCTTCATTATTTTAAAACAAAGTGGTGTTTCCAGGCTATTGTATCAGTAGCCTATACTGATGGTCACAAACCATTATTTCTCAAAATAATACATTTAAGGTAAAACTGACTTCAGAAATGTGTTTCGCGTAAAATTCTAGCCCAGAATGACATATTACACGACGCCCTTCCCATTTAGGAAAATCAATCGATTCAATATGGCGGGTTTCAAGATGACGGTCGTGAAGAAAATACCCTCCTACAGGTAGCGCCTTCCACCCGGTACCCATTACTATGTATTTGCTTTCCATTTCTTTCAGCATTTTACAACTGTAAGGGTATTTCCACACTTTTTCTTCACTCTCCAGAAACAAGAATCTGACTATTATATCATCGATATCTCCCAAACTAATTGCGCTCGAGTTGCCAAAATTTGCATGTGCACATATTTTGACATTCTAATCATGGTGGAAGAAAAAAATATATAACTTTTTTCTGCCCCATCAGTATGTTTGCTTGTCAGTGTAAAATGGTCATTACATGCTGTACCTTTTCTCGTGTTCTGTTTCACTATTTTTTATTCTATATCTGTACTTGATTAGTGTGTGTGGTGTATGACGTACTATTATCAAGTTAAATACCTTTATATTGATAGTAATAGGAGACGAAATTAGCTCAAGTAAGGAAATTATTTCCATCAACCAGTCTTCGCTATTAATTAGACTATATTCCATGCCTTGTAGTGAATATTTAATTTGAAATATATTGCGTAAACTAGGGAGAGCTTGAAGCTTCTGTCCATGTTTTCACATTAAACGTTCAAAAGTTTTGAGTAAAGTTACGTGATGATTCTATTTTTTTTCTTCGCCTGAATTTACTTCTACAATACTTTCGACCAAGAACACTAGATACTATCAGCACAAAGTAAGAAATAAATGAGTCCTAAGGAAAACTGTTACATTTTGATGACTAAGTTAAATTTTTCAATCATTTCGTAAAATATGTTGTATTTGTTTTCATATTAAAATTAATTTCCTAAGTTTCTTAGCAGATACTTTTTATTGACAAAATAAATATATTTAACAGGGATAGCATCCACTTACCCTGAACCAAAGGATAAAGATGATCATATGTTGAGTCATCAGTATGATTATTGCTACGAAGAGTCCGCTCTTCCAAGGTTGTACGAATGGCCAGATCCTGAGAGTATTGTGATCCCTGATGTTACTGATACGAGAAAGTGTGACTGAATTGGTTTGTATGCTAAAACTATTATTATTATGACGTATTTAGTGCAAGTGCACTCACGATGTATGTAAATAATTTGATCTGTTGTAAAGTGTATTTTGGTTGACAATTGAAATGTATGTAAATGTGTAAACTTGAATACTTCAAAGAAAAAGTTGTCTACTTTCTGTGCCCATGCTATACTTTTTCATAAACTTCGTTAATGTAATTTTACTTGAAGATAGATGAAACTGTTGGCAGCACGAAGTAATTATAATAAACATATAGTTTTCAGTATTACCATGCGGAGAATTGTAAAACATGAATTGCCTTGAAAAATATTTGTATTTTTTATTTATGAAACTATATTTTGTACATTGACATGTAAACGTATACACACATATAGTGTTACGTAGAGTTTGTTGATACTCAATAAATGTATTAATTTTTGTGTTACATAGCATTATTACATAATTATATATACATACTGGTCGGAGCTAAAGTACTCGTAATCAGATAAGTTTTAAGAGCATTGTTACTTGTTTTACTGCTTTGGATAGGGTATTGTTATATTCATCTGTGTTTCAACATAAGGAAAATAAAAGGAACTTGTTTGAAAATTTGTTTTCTTTTTAATAGTTGGTAAACAAAAGCTACATAAAAAAAAAATAGATGAACTATGGATTGTCGAGAAGTTTAAATTTTGAAAGAAATTAAACTGTTTCGTTGCTTTGCAGATTATCCTTTTGTGCTTTTCCTACTTTCCAAAATATATTTTTTCTTGAATACAGTTATCCAAGCGACTTGACAACTCTTGAAATATAAAATCAAACTTCATCATAGAAATGAAAAAAAAAAAAAAAAAGTTACATTGTATCATCTTTATCGTACATTTGTGATCTAAAGACGAGTTATACATTAGAATCGTCACATGGAATCTAATCACAATAATAAATAAATAATAATAATAATTACAAACAAGTAATTATAATAATTAAATCTAAATAAACACATTACATAGCTTAAAACAAAATTATACGAAATCGTCATCTAAATATTCATTAATTGTCAGTGTTTCCAGACGTACAGTTATAAACTTTGAAATATTTTCCATCGATTTTAACCACTGAGGAAGCGTATTGTAAAGCCTTGTACAGTGACAACATACGCCGTTATATGTACATACATAATTCTGGCGATTTATAAATATATTAATCTTTTTCCTTGTACTGGTTCATAAAGCTTGTTTCAGTTGGGGATGCATTTGTTGTGATGGCGCTAGTATCAGCAAAACATTCGTGTTTACCGGTGCGACTGGTCCTCCGAAGCAGTGTTTCCAACGCAGAATATCGAAAACTATATAAGGCCTTCATGAATTAGAAAAGTGTAAGGGAAGAACGAGATACCTGTTAGTTAAAGAGGCTATTTAAAAAAAGGCATGTTGAAGAGGCCATATTTTACATGTTTTTAATGGGGGATGCATGAAGCAACGTACGTCAGACATTGGTCTCATTCGTCTCGGAAGGGTAGTGAGAAAAACTTCATTTTGTATGGGCCATTTTTAGTAACTTTGACTTTGGCCCGTCACAATTATGAATGCGATGCTAGTTAAAATTCACATCCATGCCCCAGTCTGGATCGAACCTGGGACCAGGGGTAGCGAGAAGTCTATATCTGATTAACATATTGTGTCGGACATTGTCCATTGTCGTTCTTTTGAGATAAACGTGACTTTTCCAGAGGTTACCGTGCCTTAGTAATAACCGAAATGTAACGAGTTCGATTCCATTCACGCAAATTGAAGAGAGAAAGCACAATGTATAATCACAACCGAGCTGTCGTAGCTTAGTGGTAGGGCGTTGGCTAAGCATTCAGGAGGTCGTGAGTTCAGTCCCAGCGACTGATCATGCTGACTGAGGGGTTTCCTTCAGTCACGCAAGGCAAATGCTGGAATCGAACCTTTACCGGGCTGAGCCTTAGACGACTGAAGGAAACAGATTATAATGACCAAAAACCCGATAATTATGTTTGTTCTATATTCTACCAACGCTAGCGTGCATAGGCATAGAACAAGACAGTGAGGGTACATTCTAATGCACTCAATTAATGGAAGTACTGACCTTTATTAACGTGATCATTATTACTCGACCAGGATAGGGTGGGGGGAGATGATGTAAGAAGGTAGCGGGTCGGGTTCTAATTTAAGGTACCATCCGGCATTTGCCTGGTGTCCCCAGTAGCTCATATACGTTGAAAATACGTGGATTAAACGTTAGTACCGAAACATTAATTTCACGTTGTAAATGTACCGAAATATCGGTCTGTTCAACGGTTTATTCGACGTTGAATTATGGTTGATAAGAAACTATGAAGAAACGGGTTGAGTTGGCCAAAACACAGAGTATGGTTGCTGTATATTGATAGACACATTTAGTTTTGCTTTCGTCATGATATACGGTGTTAATTTTCCAACAGTAAATAATCAAACTGCTGCTGTGAGGTTCGAACTAGAAACGTTCTGTACTTGTCGTTGGTAGCTCGTCGCTGTATCCCCTCATCCATGGCTCCACCTTGAGAATCACTACTCTTTTACGGTATTTGTAGTAACAGGCAGTCTAGAACGCAGTGGGCACAAATCCACACGTGTCATTTCACCATCATGTAAGAATAAAGAATACTTCTTTCTTTGTTGTGTGTATTTTTCCTTCTTTAACACTTCGACCATCGCTGCACTATTAAATTTGTAATTTGTATTTCTCAATAACTGTAATATGTCAGCTTAGGAAAACGCATATAAAGCGAAATCCGTGTCATAGTTGAAAACACTTCACATTAATGCCCTATTAACGAAATTAAACTTTTGTTGAAATATAGTTTAAAATTCAATCTGTGTTCAACGTGCAAATGAGAACATGAGAAACGTAGTTAATTTTATTCTACTCGCTTTAACGCATAATTTTTATGCAATTAACTTTGAAAGATAATATAGCGTACAGTTCAATATAATAGTTAGAAACATGTCACATTAACGTACTATCAACGAGACCAAATTTTCGTTGGAATATAGACTGAGGTTCAACGTGCAAAAGAGGACACAAAATAATAGTTAATGGCATTCAATTATCCTACTGCTGGTGTGGAGTTCGAACCAGGAACGTTCTGCACTCGTTGGTAGCTCGTAGCTGTAACCCATCATCCATGGATGCACCTTGAGAATCACTACTCTTTTACTGTATTTGTAGTAATAGGCAGTCTGGAACGCAGCGGGCACAAATCCACGTGTGTCGTTTCACCATCATGTAAAAATAAGACTGAAGAATACTTCTTTCTTTATGTGCATTTTTCTTTCTTTAACACTTTGACCATCGCTTATGCTTATTTCGACCCAGCTTTAATTCACAGAGTTTCTGGGAATTCCCTATCTCCTCTGGCAAATCACTTGCGCACCTATTGCACAAGTTTGGAATATGCATTTTTGGAAAGTTTAAAATGGCTTTATTTGAATTCAAATACTTGACAAAATATATATTGAAGTTAAGGTAACATCAAAACTTACTTTAACATCAGACCCACAATAAAAAGCACATTAGCCCTATTAGAAAATAAAAGAAGAATAAAGGATAAGAGAAAGATGAAGTGAGAAGAAAAACAGAGCATCAATCAGTAAGAAGAAATATAGCTGACATCAGCTGGGGTACCCTCGGGGCCGCCTCAGTTCTACTGTTAATGGTATATGAAATATAAAGTTACAGTTCGTTTTCCGACACCTTAAGTAACCTAAAGCGTCGAAACGAAACAAATCTGCACCCTCAATGGTCTATACCTTTTACTTATTTTCATGTCAAGAATTGCGAGGTGGGTTGTGTCGATGTTATTTTGCAACACCCTGTATAACAGATTAGTCTCGCCCGCGTTTTTTTTTTTCGAAGCGAACTTGCAGGAAAGATAATTGGTCAAATCCTTTTCTTTTATATGCCGCACTCATCTTCTATCACTTTTTTTAAAAAATAGCGAACTAAGATATAAACGCTCTCTGATTTATTTAAAACGCTATTGGCGTTTACAACCTTCATGGACCACAAATTAAGTTCCTCTGTCAAATTATAAATTCCATAGATGGCGCTATTAATTACAGCCGGCGAAATTGCGTACTGCAACAACCGCAATGAAAGTGAATTCTCTTCAACATTTATATACTACCGATCATTTTTATATGCGATTAAAAGAATTAACTCATCTATTTTATTATTTTTGGTAACAAGATACTAGGAATTTGCTTAGTCTGATGAACTGCTATGGCTTTGAGGGACTGCGGCTGGTGTTTGCAGCCAGTCGTTATAGAACATTATGTTGCGCTAGTTAGCAACACTTGATTTGGTAATTACTCGCCACTCATTTTGTTTTTCCTCCCAGATGTTCAAATGGAGTACACTGTTATATTTCAATAAAAGAGTATTTCAATAAGAGAGTAGTTCACTGCCATATTTTTCCGATGATGGCAGCACCATCTGTTCACCCCTTTGCTGCTGTTCCACACGATTGGCGTATAAGGAAACTGGCACGTCTTGGTACAAAATCAACCTTTTTTTTTGTTGTTTTTTTAAAGCAATGGTTATTTGCAAGCTCTTTTGATACTAAAATGAATCATAGACAGTTACCGAAGGAAATATTGGATGCGATTGATTGAAGTATTGTTTATTTTTTCTTTAAAAAAAGTAATAAAATGGAAATCACATTGTATTATTGTGGTGTAAAACTGAACAATAATGTTTAAAGAAACATTAACGGCGTAAAATGCATTCGCATTGTTCACGTTTGACACATTTGAAAAATATCTTCAAGTGTCAGTCCAGTAGTTGGAGGAATAAAGTTGTATTTCGTGAATTTTATTTTGTATTAACTTTATATTATACATTAGCTATATGTCAAGAAATAGTAAAAGATAGTTCATGGATTCTCCTGGGGTAAAATATTTCGGAGGTAAACTAGTCCCTCATTCGGATCTCCGGCCGGGGACTCCAAAAAACAGGATTAAGAAAGACCTTAGAATAGGAACGAGAAACGTACGAACGTTATACCAGACAGGCGCTCTTCAGGTGGCGATACGCGAGACCGAGAAGTATGAGCTGGATATTAGCAATGGAAGAAGTCCGGTGGGAGGGCCAGGATTGCATTCAACAGGGCAAATACACTTTATACTACGGGGGAACACAGTCTCCTAAATTTGGAACAGGATTCCTAATTAAGAACAGTATCCTTCCCGCGGTTAAGAATATAGAGATCGTAAACGAAATACTATAGTGCGTTACGATACGTACTCGATGGGGCAACATGCTCCGACAGAGCAGGCTAATGATAACGACAAAGGTACACCCTATTCCAGAAAGGTTGACCGCATTGATTAGGCTGTTTTGAGCTGAAAATTCTCTAAGTCCAACTTCGGATGTCTTCGGAAACAGTAAACCAAAGATCGAGCCGTGAAAGGTAGGGTGAACCTTCGCAATTGGATAAAAATTGTGCAAACATGCTTTTCTTCTTTTAAGTGCAATAAGACATGTTATTTAGTGTAGAAAAAAGTAACATTCATTGAAATACGTAATGATACAGTATTTCCAAACTATGCATACATGATGGAATCACGTGATGGTTTTGTCACCTGCGTTTTCATACTTAAAGAACATCTCCAGTGAAAGCCAAGACAGCAAACATATTTCTCGCGTTCATAGTACAATAAACAAAACAAAGGAGAGTAAAACAGCAGCATTTGCAATGGATATCAATGTCATTGTCTTGGACACCGAAAATTCAGTCATGTTTCTTCAGAAGCAGTTCGTCAGGAATAAGTATATAGATGAGTTAGCTCAGTGCTAGAGCGCGTGGCTTTTAATCGTGAGGTCCTGGGTTCGAATCCGATTCTGGAAAATTTATTTTATGTAATGATATATTCCGCAAAGCAGGAATAATTAGATAAAATAATAAGTTTTATATGTATTCATACAAACATTTCAGGACATAAGTAATTACTATGTTTATAACATCAGAGAAGTGGCGGGTGTTGACAGAACGTCGGTATATTATATGTGAACGTTCTATGCAGATTAAAAAAAAAATATTGTGTAATTTGAGTAAGGCGGTTTGTTCTAATCTTTTGAAATAATGAGCATTTCTCGTCACACTTAACGCCAGAAACTGAAACATACGTATTTGGGTCATTCCATGACAGATCATCTAATTGTAGAAAAGTTGGTTGCGTCACCATTTGAAAAAAAAAATATTGTTCGTATGTGGGTTCCTACATACCTGAAGATATCGGAACAACTTTTGAAAGAAAAGTTATGCCCTTATTTCTCGCGGGGCGTCAATATTTTCAAAATGGCGGGTGGTGTTTTTTTACTCCCGTAGACATGTACAGAAACCTGAATATCCCAATAACCAGAAGAGCTTAATCGGAAGCTGTTGTGTAGCTCTCGAAGTGTACTTTGAAAATATAGAATTACCTTTTCTGAAAATTATTTTTTTTATTCCAATAATTAGGCTGAAAAATCAGTAACAAATTTGGTAAAATTTGATATTTAACAAATTTTTTGAGGCGAAGGGATTGAATAAAATTCTGCAAAATTTTGTAATATTTAGACCTACCAGCCAAGTGTATGCACGCAAATAATCATGGTCCTAAATCACAACCCTCTTCTACGGGGCTTCAAACATGGTCCTTTGCGAAAAATGCCGGATTTCGGGCTTAAATGTCCGAAAACCTTTCAATAAAATACTTCTGGAAGTGAGACATGAAATGTAGTAACACAGACACTATATTCATTACAGAATGACTTTAAGCCCGGAGTTGTGGAGGTTTGTTCTTCTCGTAAATAAATCTTCACAGCCAGTGCAACAACAACAAAATTTCTATTTATGCACCAGGATTTTGTGAGTGCAAGCGCATTATATTTGTATATGCAGCTTCATATTACTACACTGCTTGAAAGGCTCAATTTTAACTCCCATGAATAACTTTTTCTTGACCATACCGCTTCCTCGAGACCAAACTTCAGAATTTTTTTTATGATGAACCATTTGAGATATTTTAGCCCCAAATCCGGCAATTTTCCTGTAGCAAAAAGCGCTGTGATTCAATGCCACGGATTTTTCTACACTCATCCTGTTGATAGTTCTAAACATCACAAGAGAAATTGCAGTCTTATATTCAACTTCTTCCCCAAAACATACCGCATTTGCATCGTATGGCGAAGAAAATCCGCTTGTACTGACCAAACCATTACGAAATAAAAGTTGCAATTTCTACTGTAAGTTGGTCACATACAAAGCTTCTTCGACACCACATTTCAGATTATTTCATATGTTGTTATAGGCCTGCTCTACTACAATACCAGAAAAAGGATTTGGAGACTTTCGTACAACAAACTTTCCGGCGTGAAACTCAGCATCAACTGCAGGTGAACGTAAGGGAAGCTCTTCTAGGTTTTTTATGTGAACAGATAACCATTTGGCATAATGTTGATGGTCAAACAGAAAAAAAAAAGTGGGAGGGGGGGGGGGGGCAACATAGACTTGAGACATCCCTTGAAGAGGTCGTACAAACCTTCACGGATAGATCGAACAAAACTAAGGAGAAGAATTTCGAAATTAAATACTATGAGCCAAAACTGGAACGTTGGACTCTGCTCAGAACGTCTTTCTATCCACAGATTGATTGGTTCTTCAAGATCTTCGGAATCATGGGCTTCCTTCAGAATAATGTATAAAGCAGCAGCTGTTATTTGGTGAAAATTTCTGGCTTTTGTAGCATGAGTTACTTTTAGAATACTATCAGCGACTGCTAGTGTTGCGATTCCTGACCGTGCAACAACGGCAGACCACCCAGAATTGTCAAGAAGCTGTCCTACTCGCAAAAATACTTGCTCTACTTGGAAGGGTGCAAATAGGGCTATGAATTTTTCTTCACCAAAATTCTCTGGCCAATTCCACTGAATAATTTTACACAAGGTGTAGAGTGGTTGATCGAGACATATTAATGGAGTCTGCCCAGGGTTAAGAAAAGCTGTAATTCTACAAACTATATCCATTCCATGAAGAATCATTGAGACGGATGATGATGACTCACAAAAGAGAGATAGCAATGCTCTTAGTCCCGGAACTACTGGGGTAGAACAAACAGAAGTAGTATGGAACGCAGCCCATGTCATATCTAATTTCTTGTCGTTGAAGTCCTCTGAGGTCTGATATATGAAAACGTGATCCAGCCAAGCAATATCTTTTTCATACACATAGCTAACAGGCAACGATGGAATAAGAGTATCTGCTAGTTCTAGTCTGCATTTTGGATGAACTGGTGTTTTGGTATGTAACAATACGGCCTTCACAGTACCGTACGTCTCTGGAAGCTCTGGAACATTATTGGTATGCAAATCTACATCACTAAATTAAAACGCAAACTCTCACCGTTCTCCCTGCTGATCAGGTGAGAGTTCTTGAAAGATGGACATGCTAGAACCATGAAAAGATCCCTTTGAAGTAACGCTTGAGAGATTGTGATCTATATTGTCATATGCTCCAATAGTGAACAGTCTCTTTCTCAAGTTGCTGGGACAGAGGGCACCTTCCTCCTCAGTTCGCAATACTTGCAGCTGGCAGAGAGCAGGTGTGACCATGTCCACCCTATCTGATGAAACTGATATGCCGGACACATGCATTTCTTCTATTGTTTTCCTACTGCGGGACTTGGATTACACAGAAAGAGCCAAATACAAGGGAAGGGGTGGTTCTTTGTTTTTTCTTAATGTATTATAAGAAGGAAATACTGAAGTTAGTTTCCAAACAGGACTTAACTTAAAGTAAACCAATGCAGATGAAACAGGTTGCAATCTGTTAGGTTGAGTAATAATTTCCTTTATTCGTTAAGTAAATTCATAAAATCTAGATTTGTGGTTATCTCACATGTCAAACCCAAATCTCTAGCATCCATTAATATATTACAGTCACCACATTTCCACCACCAGAAGATCCCAAATTCATAAGATCATCAAACCTCTTCACTCTTTTCAGATTGTCCTTAGTTGTACCCAAAGAATTACTTTTTTTCTTTTCTTTTCTTTTTTTTTTTTTAACTTTTACTCATTGTTTTATCCATAATTAAATTTATTTCAGAATCCATATTATTTTCCTTACAACCTCCTTGGAATCATTCACATTTAGATTATTTCCATGGGCTATTAAATTTTTGTCAGTACCTGATTTTAGCTCAACTTCTTCCACTTGTGAACTATTATTAAGTTTATCATCAATATTTTCTGTTTGAGTTTCTATATTAGTCAATTCCAAACCATCACTAGTTTGAATGGCTACATCAATACAGTGTAAACCATTAATCACCTCAGAACTAAGAGAATCATCCCTTGTGACTTGAACGCTTGCATTACGAGTAGGAACTTTAACTTTAGAATTACCTAATCTCGTCTTTTCATACTCTAAGATCTCTTTTTTCAAATGAATAATTACGTAATCTAAACTTGAACCAGAACTTTCAGATCACTACTATATTGTATCACATTTTCCATTAGATATTGGTTATTATCTAATTTCTCCTTAATATCATGTGTCTCCTGAAAAGTAGCATATGCAATTGCTTGTTCATAATTATTAGGTGTTAATTAGGGTCTTAATTAACACTGGATTCACTGTGGAGACAATTGATTTAAACCTTCTCTGCCTAAAATTATGTAATAAAAAGTTTAATTTACTAAGGTTAAGGACAAAGTAAGCAACTTATCATTGATTCAGTATTAATCCGCCCCAAGACTTTAACCAGGAAACCATTTAGTAATTCCAAAGCTTCTACCGAACCTTGTATCACCTTTTGCAATCCCAGTTTACTGGCAAGCTGTGTCGATGTTAAATTATACCGGGAACCAGTATTTAGAATAGCTGTAATTTCCTTATCCGAATGTTTTAAGATTATTGTAGGCAACATTTCATCTGATTCCAAATCTTGATCGCTACCTAAACCTCTCAATAATAAAATATCATAGACACGTAAAGTGTTTATGTTGGTCTCATCCGCTGATTCATTACTTATCTCTTGTACTGTTCTATGTCTACATGGCTGTTATTTCTAGTGGTAATACTCCTACAAGCTCGTGATTTACTGAAATGTCCTTTTAGGTTACATTCCCGACAAATAGCATTGAAAGCTAGACAATTTCCAAATTTGCGCTTCATCAAACCTTATTACCTATCATTTGATTCCTTCCACTATAATTAAACTTCTCTGATCTGTTTAGAGCTAATTTGATACACATTATTAAAGCTTCGTGGTTTTTGCGTAAGTAAGGAAGCACCCATCTCGGCTTGTTCAGTTGCTATAGCGATATTTACAACCTTATCTAACGTGAGATTAGATTCCGTAAGTTAACCTTTTCCTTGTACTTTCATTAGAAATACCATAATTGATCTCGTACCATAATATCTGTAAAATCCCCATAAGTACACAATGCAGTATGGGCTCTGAGATCTTTAACATAATCAAATACAGACTGAATAGGCTTTTGACGCATGTGATGTAGTTGATATCTATCCACAATCTCATTTACAAGCTACCCCAAAACTTTAAGCAATAGAGATTTCAAATCAGAATAGGTAATATCACACAAGTCTAAAGGTGCACTTTCCTGATGAATTTTCTCGTAAGCTTTTGACCTCATAACCGCTAACAAAGTACAAGTCTTTTTCTCATCCTGAATGTCATTAGCCATGCAAAAGGAACCAAACCTATCAAGGTATGATTTAATTTTATCATGTTCTGGCTCAAAAGCCTCGAAAGATCCCATCATTTTGGCCATATTTATGAAAACTACGAAAGACTCCGCCAAATTGTTGTATTCCGCATATATATACGAGGGAAAGTAAAGGGACATTTGCGAAAAGAGTTCATTTATTCCAATGATAGAAAACTTGAAACATACATTATTTTTCTACATAATCTCCCTGGACGTCAACGCACTTTTTCCCAACGTTTCACAAGTTTTTTGATTCCGTCAGAAAAAAGTTCTTCGGTTGCATCTGTAACCAATTTTTTACCGCATCAATGACTTCTTCATCGGTTGCAAATCTTCTTCCCCTTAGCGCTTCCTTCAATGGTCCAAACGTATGAAAATCGCTTGGAGCTATGTCTGGACTGTATGGCGGATGTTCCAGCACTTCGAATCCCAACTCCTTTATTGTTTCGGCCGTCCGTTTGGCAGAATGTAGCCGAGCGTTATCTTGCTGCAGGATGACACCTTTTCGCAGTTTTCCACGACGTTTGGATCTGATTGCAGGTTTCAGTTTAGTTCGCAACACATCACAATAGTTCTCACTGTTCACAGTTTCGCCTCTTGGGGTGAAATAAGCGGCTACTACACCTTCCATGTCCCCGAATAGTGTTAGCATAATCTTACCAGCTGATGGTTGACGTTTAAATTTCTTAACTTCTGGTGATGATGGGTGTTTCCAAACCATGCTCGCAGCCTTACTTTCCGGTTCGTAATGATGTACCCAAGTTTCATCTTCCGTAACGATTTGCTGTAAAAATCCATCTCCTTCGCGACGATAACGGGCCAAATGTTTACGAGCGATGTCCAACCTTTGCGCCTTATGCTGCGCTGACAATTTTTTCGGGACCCACTTTGCACACTCCGAAAATTTAGCCTGTCGTGTAAGATGGAATACGCTGAACCATGACTGATATGTAAAGTATTGGCGATTTCGTCCACTGTGATTCGTCTGTTTTCCATCACCATACCCTCAACGGCTTTCACATTGTCCTCAGTGGTTGACGTCGATGGCCTGCCCGATCTTTCGTCGTCACATAAAGAAGTTCTTCCCTGTTTGAAGCGCTCTATCCATTCGTAGATCTTGCTTCGCGATAAACAGCTGTCACCATACTGCGCTTGCATTCGACGAATAATTTCCGCAGGATTAACACCTTCCGCGAGCAAAAAGCGAATCACTGCCCTCATTTCCTCCTTGGTGCAGATCGACAAAGGAGCTGCCATGTTTAACGGTCTGCTACACTCCAACGACTAGCGCGGGAATAAGGGTGACACGTTGTATAGAAGTGTTGCTGACTACACTAATTCAGCGCTAAATACTAGCAGTGTTACCAACACCTGGAAAGAGAAATTGAAAAAGTCCCTTTACTTTTTGACTTCTCCTCGTATATATATATATATATATAATAAATCACAGCCATATTCAATCCACTACCGGATGAGGCCTTTCCCCGAAGGGAGGAGTTGGTCTACTGCTCCCACGCTGACCAGACGGGTTGGGAGAGGAGAGCCGAAGCTCTCACTGTATGATAAGAAGGAAATATTGAAGTTAGTTTCCAAACAGAACTTAACCTAAAGTAAACCATTGCAGATGAAATAGGTTGCAATCTGTTAGGTTAAGTAATAATTTCCTTTATTTGTTAAGTAAATTCATAAATCTAGATTTGTGGTTATCTCACATGTCAAACCAAAATCTCTAGCATCCATTAATATATCGCAGTCGCATATAAACAGGTACAGAAGAAGTAAAGTATAGATCGTCTACTGCAATCGAACCAATAGGTTAACATATGCCGAAACATATTCCCATTAATTAGAACTTCGGTTCATTTCCTGAGAGATCTCCATGATGCTTTTTAACACAATTAGATATAATAACCATCAATACTAATATGATCTTTAAGCTTCAGTTCCACATACGTACAAAAACACATTAAGACAGATTCTATTTACGTTCATGCAACTAG
The DNA here is from genome assembly GCA_022664845.1 of Lepisma saccharinum. NCBI lineage: Eukaryota > Metazoa > Arthropoda > Insecta > Zygentoma > Lepismatidae > Lepisma > Lepisma saccharinum. The sequence goes on along the minus strand of JAGDQP010003952.1, from coordinate 2,146 downwards.
GTCCCAAAACAATGCACCTCCACCATTTACATGCACATGCATAAAAATGGACAATAATTCTTATCAGAATATGTTGTTACTTAATACATCTGTATCTCTCCAATTTCAATGAATTCCAATATAAGCAAACTAGTCCAGCAACAATCAATATTTTATAAAAAATTTAGAAGCTATATTTTGAAACTGTTTTTGTTCTTTTTCTTCTTTTAAACTATCTTCAAAACATAGTATCTTAACCAAAGCTTGTCAACTATTCTGCTATCTCAGCACTTTGTCTCTTCTGTGACGTACAAAACACGACTCGGATTTCGGTGCACATGATCTGTGATTTAGTACTATGAGTTGGCTGATAGTAGGTAGCAAGGAATCCCTACTCTGTGTTGAGCCGTATAAAAGGAGGTTAGTTGTAGCGAGCAAAGCTGGCAACGATCCTCAAATGAACCATTAAACGAACAAGAACGTTCTGAAATTTCCTTCCTCAAACATCTAATGAATTTAAAGAACGCACCGGCATCATAATCTGACATATTTTCAGAATCAACATCCCGGAACGTATCGACACCTTCATGCACAAGAATGTATTTTTTTTAGATTTCTGTGTTCGAAGCTCAGGAAAATGTAATAAAATTCGCTCTCGTAAACGCGTCGTATGAATAGTGGGTACATTCCATGTGTGTTGACCCAGAGCTGCACTAATGATCCTTGTAAATTTGAACAAGGTTTGTCGTTTTGAATATGTATTCCGTATCACCACTGTTAAGAGCAATATGTTCAAATGCCATTGCAGAACACAAACTGAAAGACTGGTCCCCATTTGAGTGCCTTTCATTTGATTTCAAACGCAGCTTAGCTCTGTATTGGTTATACAACCGAGTATGAGAGAACTTGTGATATTTAGCTTCTTGCGCAATAAGACCACCTGATATAAGACCTGCCAAATCAAACCTTCCTAGCTCGAAGGCCCATTTGCTCAGTGTCTCCATTTTATCAATACCCGTGACTCGATCAGAGGAGATACATCGTAGGTCCCGTTGCAGAGAAAACAAACATCTTCTTTCAAGTTTCAATCCCAAGAGATTAATGACAAGCGATTTGTAGCTAGCATTCACTTTCGTTTTGTCGTTATTCCTAGATGGGTTAGTGAGTTCTTCTTTGGAATCAATCTGGCAGATAAAACACTCAGTCTTTTAGCACTCATTCTGAAAAGAGAAAACAGTGCATATGCCTATGTAGTGTGATTTGTTTGGTGATAAGGTGCATTTACGAGAAACATCTCCCACACATCAACGGCGGTACGTGTAATATCCAGTTTTCCTTTCAGAGTTATTTAAAAATTTTGGCCGACAGCCAATTTGAATCCGGTTGAGTCAGTTGAAAAATTTACAATTGCAAAATTTTAACCCGCACTCAAAAAGTAAAAAAAATATATCCCTTGTAATACCTATTTACTTATTTATTAACTACAGCAGTTTGCAGAGGTGGCTCGTGATACTGCAGAAAAAAGCTTCAGTTTGCGGGTTTGTAAGTCGATGTAACGATTTATCGAAAAAACAGAACTTTCTAAAACCAGAAAAATCAGTTTCTTTGCTCCTTTATTAGGTAGATTTCGAAGAAAATATACCTATTGAGATCGGTACGATATGAAAGTGTATATTTATATATATATATATATATTTATATATTAACACGCTAGCGGCGATAATTTTGAAGATATTTGAACCAAATTTTTATATGTTGTTTCTAGGCTTAATAGCTCGGTTAAGTTCGTTAATGAGCAAAATCGGTCGCCATCTTGGATCCAAAATGGCCGCCGAACCCATTGTTGTATAGAATACACAGCCTAAACCGCTGGGGCTATTGAAATCAAATTTGGCATAAAGGTACAACATCACTTTTTGATTATGAAAATGTTACCTAATGAGTTCAAAGACGCCATCTTGGATCCAAAATGGCGGACCTAAAAATCCATTTTCCACACCGTTTGAGCTAGAGATACGAAATTTGGCATAAAGGTGCATTATGACGAGTGGCTTAGGGAAATACAACATTTGGGAAAAGTCGCCATTTTGGATCCAAAATGACCGCCCAAAATCCCATTTTGCACACCGTTTGAGCTGGATAAATGAAATTTTACTTGAAGTTGTAC
>JAGDQP010003951.1:68615-89331 GCA_022664845.1 Lepisma saccharinum | reverse complement strand
TTTCTAGCTTACTCCAAACACCCTAAACAATATGATGAGTGAGTCAGTCAGTCAGTCAGTCAGTCAGTCAGTGAGTGAGTGAGTGAGTGAGTGAGTCAGTTAGCCTAAAATGTGCAATTTCAGGGGTCCACAACTAGAACATAGTTTGAGATACGAATATGAAATTTTGTACATCTGCACATATTTACCATATCTCCTTAACGGCAAAAGCTCATATTCCTATCTTTAACATCTTTTTTCTTACGGGGCCCCCAAATCGTCGATTTTGCCATAAACTCTTGTTCCTGTATAACATGCTTCTGGCAGTGCTGACGTTTTCTGACGTGAAGAACTTGGCTCATGCACTGCCGTGCATGTTGATTACACAAAACTTGACAATGTATGATATAATACAGTGGCGGATCCAGGATTACCGCTAAGTGATTTTTTCAAGTATAAAATTATCATATATCCTCTCCTACTGCTGGAATATGACACCATTCTTGTAGATAAACTAGCTGATTTGCCTGCCCGTTGGTGCGGAGTGAATAAAATAAGTTGTCACCTCCATGACGATGGGGGCTGAACTTGGACGTAAACGGCATCGGGAGTGTTACTATTAATCTCAGTAATCCCGAAAACTATGGATTCGACACTAATATCAGTCGTTTTCTCTTATTTTTACATGTCACCCCTTCCCACTTCCACCGCTCCCTAGGGGTGTGTCTAAAATAGCCTTTGTTAATGAATTGATAGTCATGCCAAATTTGACGACTTGGAGGTAGTCAACCCGTCGAATAACGTTGTAGTGTGGGTTGCCATGTGGTTTGATTTTTTTAAAAAAAACTTTGGTAAACTTTATTTTTATATGGGCCAGTCTTTTATATATAAAAAAAAAGTGCTCGGCCACCCGGGTGGTGGTTTGCTTTTAAATTTTCCATTATTGTTATCACTGACATTGTAATTCAATGGACAATTAGATGATCGATTGTCTCTGAAGATAATACCTTTAGAATCAAAGAGATACGATAACTTCCCAGTTCGCTCCAGTGTCTGATCATGCAAAAAATCATTTTAATCTATCAAGCACTTTTTGTGTGATGCTCACGCAAACATACTCACTTTCAGTTTTATACATAGAAATTAGATTTGTTGGGAAGCAAATAAAAGCTTTTTCTGACGTGAGATAAATTGTTGAAATGATGCTATATAAATAGGTTCTATATTCCTTGAGGGGGTGCACTCCCCGCGGCCCCTAGCTGGATCCGCCTCTGATAAAATGGCGTTTTATTATATTTCTATCGACAAATTGTTCAGTACGAGAAGCTGCGATAGCATTTTCTCAGCATATTGCCACCAATTTGTAAAACCTATTCCTAACTTATCACTCACACGTTTAATTAATTTACTGGATATTTCTTTTCTGGTGGTTTAGCCTTTCATGGAGCACATACCAACAAGCTGTTGAATGATTTCGATTAAAAATAAGTAGTTGAGCTGGGTCCTCTCAAGTGCGTACTTTCGTCCGTTGTTAAAGAATAATAGCGAAATTCACTAGCTCTTCGCTTTAACTGGACTCTAAGATTTGTAGAAAAGTCCGCCACCCTCCTCTGTGCAGTCATGTGTGGTAAAGAGGTTTTCAAACTTTTTGCAGTTGAGGCTCCCCTAAACCACTAAAATCTGAACGCGCCTCCTCCCCTGTCAAAAATGAAATGTGTTAACAACAAAAATACATGTGTCCCTAAAAGAAAGACTATCACTATGATAAACTATGTTTCATTTATTATTCACTAATGGAAATATATCATTAACACAGGTGTACAGACTGACTACATTTTTTAATGTTATTAGCCGGTGTTAATAATTATAAATAGTGGTAAGTCAGATATTTATGTTAAACTTGAAAAATACGAGCAGAGAGAGAATTTAAATACTAAAAACCGGCATATTTCAATGTTGAGCAAAGTCAATAATAGGATGTATGAGTTTGTTTTGAGTCATACAATTTGTTAAATCTCGGCACATATTTTGAAATGGCAAGACACATCTCTTTCTGGAGATTTATTGTTCACTTATATTTGGATTTGATGACCGCCATAGCTGTAAATCCGGTTTCACAGATAGGAAGTTGCAAAAGGAAGGAGGACTCGCAAGGCCTTCTTACTTAATTCCGGATACTCATTCTTCACTAAGCTCCAAAATTCAGGCAACGATGCAGAGAGAAACTTGGTCTTCAATGTGCTGTCTGAAGAAAGATCAATAAGCTGTTCCTCTTCTGGGGTGGTGAAATTTGGTGGATTCTCTGCGTTGAATGAACACATGATCCAGTTGTGCTGTGTCCTCTGGAAAGTACTTCTCGAATTGGACATAAAGTTGTGTTAAGTGTTCCTCCAACACAGATTTGATTTCTTCATTTAACTGGCGGTTTCTTCTAACAACTTGCTTAATGTAGGAAAGCAGTCACTAATTTTCCCGGCTTCAATGCTCCTCTTCCAAAGCAGCAACTTTCTTTTGAAGCCTGACATTTTGTCTGACAACTGCAGAATGTGTGTATCATTCCCTCGTAAAGACATTCAAAACATTTAGTTTCTCAAAAATATCACAAATGTACGCCAACTTCTGAAGAAAGGCACAATCGATGAAATTTTCAGCACTGGGATTATTTTCATCCACAAGATATGAGCACAGTTCCTGTTTCGGAAAATTACATTGCCGCGGGACAATCAACGTGAGTTGCAATAATACAGGAGAGAAGTATGCTCAGCTCCCATATCAGCACACATTTTTGAAAAAAAAAGAAGCCTTTTCGGGCGACTTCTGACGTAGTTCACAACTTCTATTACTAATGACAGTATGTCGTTTAAGTCACTAACATCCCTTGATTCTTGGAAGCAAGGGATTCCCTGTGTATAATGTAGTGAGTCCAGAGTTCATCAGAGGCTTTCTTACGTACAGGAGCTTGTAATCCTTGATAACGTCCTGATATGGAGCGAGCACCATCTATGCATATTCCCATACATTCTCCAGTCCAGTTTGTTTTCTTCCATGAAAATGTCCACAATTTCGAACAACTCGTTTGCTGTTGTTCCAAGTGCGATATTCTCACAAAACAAAAGATCTTCCAAGAATTTATGATTTTCGGCTATGAATATCACGCAGCAGATCAAGTTCGCATCGCTGTTACTATCAGTTGCCTTAACGTTTTGAATCGCGAATTCCTGCCCCCTAAGTTGCTGGATTAATTGTTCATTTACATCATCAGCAAGGTCACTTATTCGACGACTAATTGTTCTGTCAAAGGTACACTTTTCAGTTGATTAACAGCAGATTCACCAACCATAATCGAGACCATATCAATTGCTGCCGGCAAAATTAATTCCTCAGGTATAATGTGGGATTTCTTGCACACGAAGATGCCACACGATATGCTACTTTGTACGATGCTAGAAGGGCTTTCCCGGGCACAGACATTTGCTGAGAAAATGCACTTTTATTTCGTTTCACTTCACTTGCTTTACGGGAAAGATATTCCCGGTCCTTACCTCGTAAGTTGGTGTCCACAGTTTCTAAATGTCGCTTCAACTTATTGGGTAACATGCTATCTGCAGCCAACACTTTCAAACAAATTACGCACTGAGACCTTTCTTCATTACTAACAGTAGTACTGATAAAACCGAAGTCCAAATACCGTTCATTATATTTCCTATACTTCTGTTTTGGTTTCTCTGAACCACTAATTTCTGCATTATTCAATTCACGTTTCTTACCCGTCTTCATTATAAACTTATCCATTACGAAACAATCCACAGAAAACATCCTATTAAACTGAATGTAATTAACACAAAACGTCTGCACATAAAACCATAGAGTTAGGAAGAAAATAGAGAGACCATACATGACGTCACATGAAGCCAAATTCGGTTCATCGGCAGCCATCTTGTGTGGCCCCATTAGAGTCCCTCTATACCGAGTACTGTGAGGATTGCCTTTTTCGATAGAGGATGAGTGCACCTGAGAGAGGAAATACTCGGAAAAGAGGGTCCCTGAATATAGGGCCAGACAAGATGGCCGAAATGCCTCGTTCTTTCCGTCTCTTGGCTTCATTCCCCTCTCCCACAAAATAGCCTAAAGTTCCCTCTATTTATATTCCTAACTCTATGCATAAAACGCAGCTACTTTCTTCATGGACGTAAGAATATAATAGGACTATTAACAAGCAACTCACTCAATGTTATAAAAATGGGACAGCTGAGAGTGCAGTTTCTCATTCGAATATGGCGGATCGCGCATAGTTCCTGGAAAGGAAGCTGACGATATTGTGAATATGCATATAAATTTTAATTATCTAAATTTGTCCTTAACTACTAATTATTATAAAATAAGTGTTATTGCAATACACTTCCTTCTCAAGAGCAGTGATCATTCAAATCTTGAAACCTGATATTATTTCACTATTATTATTGAAGAAAAAACAAATATTGCTTACCTGTTTATCCTCACACGTACCTATTGGTCGGCTTCATCAGACGCAACCTTCACATACCTTAAATTATTTCAAATAAATTAAAAATTTGTAATTAAAAGTGGCTCAATTAACATTATTTCTTATGGCCATTTGCAATGTTTTGGTGAATTCAACATGGCAGCAAGGCGCACTTCCGGCCCATAAATTTTGGCTTGTTACTAGTCCTATTATATTCTTACGTCCATGCCTTTCTTACTGTTCACTGTCAAAACAACAAATCTAGATGTCTGTCTTTCTTCTCAGAGTAGCAAATACAAAAAGCAAAGACAAGCCATGGCAACGAAAGAAGAAAGAACAAAGTCGAACTGAAACATCTCAAAATGGCTTCGACCAATGAAAATAAAACAAATAAGACTATTCGTGAATGGCGGTAGTACTTTAGGAAAGATTAAAACTCAAGAATTGTCCCAAAAATAATAATAGAAAATTAAGAGAAAGAAAAATTCAGCCAACATGGCGTCGCGCGAAATTCCAAGGACATTTAAGAAAACATACCATTCTACAGATATAAAGTAGAAGATCGCTACTGGCCATCTAACAAGCATTATACACGTTTAAGCCAAAAGTGAAAGGGCCACGGGTGATCGTAACTGGAACAGAGGTGATACAAAGGCTTAGTCCACTAAGAAGAAGGGTGCAGACCTAAGTATGCGTTAAGTATCCTCTGTAGGATCTATTTTTAAAAGTCCTCGCGCCTCCCTGTTGAGGCGCGCCGCACAGTTTGAAACCCCCTGTCAGATAAACTATTCTTGACTGCTGCTCTGTTTTCTGAACATGGCCCAGAAACAGCAATCAATATACATTTTTAAAAAAAATAAACTCACTTTCAGTAAAACTTTTTCCACCAACAGCAATTTTCTTCTACATTCAAATCTTACCTTTGCTGAATTGTATCTTCTGTCAACATCACCAGTACAGTAAGTGATCTTACGCACAATTGTTTTGAATTAGGAAAAATTCAAGGCCTGGTTCTGTCTCGTAAGCTGTGAGCTTTCCTTTAGTTTCTTATTTTACTAGTAAGGCTCGATCTTCAACTATGCATAGCCGAGTATAAAAACAGATATACCAAAAAATCCTTTCTGTTTATTCCGTGTAGGTTTGTCAGACGTCAGCTTTATTATTTATTTTAAACTTTATCAAATGAACTTAATTTTTTAAAAAATCACTTCCGGTGGCTAATGGAAGAAGTTTTATTTTAAAATATAAACTAGTCCTAGAAACTATGATTCTTGTTAATCGCCTAGCGAATATTTGGATCAAAATATGTTATTAAGGATGTACGTTTAAATTTGTTTCAAATTTAGAATTTCATGTTATAATCTATAACAATATTTCCGAAAGTCATCGCGGATACGGCCCGTGGGCCGTATGTTGTGCTGGTCTAGTCTAAATTGTGAAACTTATAGACAATCTTGTTTCATTTTTAAAATTTTAAAATTCAAATTTGATTTTCTCCAAACATTTAACTATAACTTAAAAAGGAGTAGGTCGTAACTTTTTGTAGGCTACGATGTCCTAAGTATATTGTACTCATATTTTTTTACGTTCCTCCAGCCATCTTTTTAATGAACATTCATCAAACACTTGTGATTTGTAGATCACATGGCCTTCGGTAGACCCGTTGAAGTACAGTAGAGCATCGATTATCCGGATGATTGGTTATCCTGAATGTTCCAAGTCATAAATAAGAAGAAAAAAATATCAATTTTCGTTTGGTATGACTACAGTATATCTTATTTTGAGTCCTTTAATAGTGCTGTTATTCAGCTAAACCATTTAAAACCAAACTTATATTCGAGATCCCAAGATTACATGGGTAAGCCGATATTACTTTCATATTTAGTACTGTATTTTCAGTAACAATCGTTTATCCGAAATATCGTTTTTTTTTATTTTTGAACACTATCGGCCCCCAATCTGTATAATTCCTAACTGAACTAGAATATAGGGATAGTATTGGGATAATAAAACGGATATCAATCGAGGTTGGCCGTTCTGCAAGAATATCTATCGGCATTTGAGTGGTACGATATTTCGACATTGAATGCTATTCCTGAAACTTAAGAAATATATTCTATTTTCCCCAGAAAACAAAGATTGAAAAATTTGGCAGTATAAAATACGAAGTTTATAGAAACATACTTGTGTGAAAATCTCACCGCGCGATACCGATTGATACCGCCCGAATTAATTCGGAAGAGTGTGGTGTAAACGTGGGAGTAACGTTTTTTTTTTAATGTTGGACTTGAGATTCTCAGCTGGAGCGGCAGATATCCAGTGTTGAAAGTCCTGTCGCCTGTGTTACATTGAAGTGAATTCATAAATAACGTGGTGAATATAATGCTTGTTATTACTGGAAGTTTCAATATGTCTCATACATTTTCAATATGTATCTCATACAGTTCTCATTAAGTATCTCATTCAATATGTATCCCATCTCATACATGAGAACTGTATATCATACTGTTTCAATATCGGAACGAAAATTATACCATTAATATGTTTTGTACCGTGGGAGTGAATTGAATGGAGTGGTTCATTGTTCACGTTTCCAAAAAGTAGAGGCTATGTCCTTAGAAGCTCACCGGCTCGTTTATGGAAGTTAATAACAATTCCATTGAAACAAATATAACTTATTTCTTATCTTCAAGGGTGATTTCACGAAAGATTCGTTTTTGCTATAGTTGGTTTGTTAACGAACTGGAAAATAAAATAAAATAAAAATACAAAACTCGTACTAAAATTTAAAAAATAAAGAACATGAGTGTCCCATCTTCGTGTCAAATCTTCAGAAGGTTATTTAGTAAATCAGTTTTGGGTTTCTTGATAGCGTAGCTAACGAGAGGAAAGACGTTATAACCTTGTCTACTCCGTTCATCCGTTATTCGTGTCCAAAAATACTATTTTCACAAACCACAAGGTGTAGAGAGGTGTTTTTTAGATGTTGTTGGAAACGTCTTGGCTAGGTTAGCCCAGAGCCGACAGAACCGTCTTGATTGGTGTAGTGAATCAATGTTGTCAACTCATTTTTTTAAATTCAAATTTTCAAATTGCTACCATTTCGTTATCCCTATCTGCACCAAAATTGATATAAATGTTATTCAACACAATAGTAAAGTACGGTGGGTGTTCCTTGACCTAAGCACTCCAGTTGTCAGCGTTGTCAACTCTATATTATAAAATTAGTATTTTTATGTATGAGATGCTATTAAGGAACTGTCGGAGCCTTCGCGATTATTGCTAGAACCACAGCGATAAGTTAATTCAACATATTGTGTTCATCATTGCTTTACTTTACAAAAGGTTTTTTATGTTGTCTTATTACAAAAAAAATACAGTACGTACAAACTTACTTTTAGGGATTTTTTTCTTTTATGGGCTGAACCGGCAAGTTTTAACCTAAGCCAGTCATGTCTGAGGAATGACGTCCCTCGGTAATCACTCTTCTGAAGCATGCATTTAAAGGTAGCAGTGCTACCACAAGGTGTAGAGAGGTGGTAGGTATCGTTGGAAAAGTCTTGACTACTCACAGACGTCGGAACCATCTTAGTTGGTATAGAGTCAATATTGCCAACCCATTCTCTTTAATTTTTCACATTGCTTCCATTACGTTTGATGTAGCAACACCAAAATTAGCATGAACGTTACTGGACTCAATACGAGAATACTTTAGGTTTCTTCATCCCCAACCACGCTAATTGTCAGTGCTGCCAACCTATTTTCTATAAAATTTAATTTTTCAAATGTCTTCCATTACGTTAGATGTAGCTGCACCAAACTTATCCTAAACATTATTCGACACAATAGAAAAATACTGTGGGTGCTCCCGTCACTGGTAGGCGCGATGATAAGTCAAACTCTTGTGTAAAATATGTTACGCTTCGTTAGTTTTACGCCAACTTCAACAAGTTTGTAAAATAATTACTAAATAACTTTCCTTTAATATTGTATTCATATTTTTTACTTGCTAGAGTATTTATTTTTAAGATAATTTACTTATTTGTGAACTTTTGTTTTTGTTTTTACTTATTCGTGAATTTTAAAGTTATTGTAAATTAGCAAGTCAAACAGCAACTAATGATTCATTCAAGAAAACATCCCTGATGGTACCAACGGTGTATTATTATATTATCATTTGGGTTATTTATCTTCTGATAGTTACATATAAACTATTGCTTAACAAGGTCGCCTCGGGAAAGTCCTAAAAAAATGCAAAAGTTTAAGCGAAATCGCTGCATCCGTTCAAAAGTTATTTTCGAATGTACATAAAAGATATACACTCGGGTCGAATTTAAAACTATATGGTACCTTCCATTTTAAATACAGGTATAGTGCCAATCTAACATGACTCATTGTATCAATAGGGTTAAACATCATTACAGTGGAAGATAAAATTACTTTAAACAAATAGTCAGTTACAACACGTAAAAGATTGATTGAATTGTTATTAACGTCCTAAACGAGTTGGTGGGATTCTAAGATTGGGACCTATAGTTTCTAGTAAAGCGGGCTCCGAACCAATTAGTTTAATGGACCCCGGCGAGAATAGAGCCCGTGGCTACTCGCACAGAAAGCGAAAAAGAATTTGAGTCTGAAGACTATTTTTCTCCTAGCTTCAATCAGTTTGAATAGTCTTCCTTGCAAATGTCTCCCTTGCATTTATTTTTAATCGGTAAATATGCCTCTGGTGCTGAGCAGCGTTATATTTAACGAAATGACGCTTCACATCAAAATGATTGAGTATCAGCTTTGGTGAAAGTGAACCGTAAATGTGTGAATATGTGATACGGTTGTTTGTATGCGCTTTGCATGTTAAATACATTTTTTTTTTATTCCTATGCGTTTTTTCTTCAATAATTTTTCATACGTGTGTCTAGGCGTCTCATCACCGATACCACACCTCCAGAACCGACGCGGTAGCATATATCGAGGTCTCGTGCCCTACTTGTCAGCAAGCCAGACTCCCTGCCTGAGGATAGCTGGAAAGGTCACCGCTAGATACATAGATTTCTCACACTCATTCTTCTCTGGAGTCGAAGGACTACCGGATAACAAGTAGCAAGTTCCGAGTGCTTCGAAAGCTTTCACACTCGCTCAGTGCTGAAGAAGCTGAAAGCGTTTTCCAAAGTGTAAGATTACTGGAAGTGCAACAAAGAATTGCCTCAGATTGCGGTACGTAGTAATTGCCTTTTTCTAATTTTCTTTTCACTGCTAATTTTTACGATCTATTGAAGATAATAATAATGGAAGAATAATATACATATGCGGGTGGCTATACTTGTTGATTTTCTATCAACGTGTCCTAGACTCGATTCCTGGGGGACTCATTAGAGCATCTCCATGTCCCATGATCCAGTGGTTACATTCGCAGACTTCAACTCACCAGGTAAATATCAGGAATATATCTCAACTAAAGTTCAAGCCGCTACTGTCCCATTCCTTTTAACCGGAAGAGTGATGGCCTTATAGACGTGTTCACTGTTCAATCCATAGATGAAATTAATTACCAGTAATTTATTAATAATTGGAACGTATCCCATAACGACTGTTTACAGGAATGGGTAAGAGTCAAGAAGGGCATCATCACCACACACACACAAAGATATGATTAGCGTGCTCGTTTGAGTGTGTGTAATCCCATGTTCATATCCGGTAGGAGTTTATTGAACGGAATGGTTCGTATCCCACATTAACACAGACTGTTCATTTCGTCCTTAGAAGTTCTTAATTCAAAACAAATAAAAACACACACAAGTGTTTGAAATTATTATGAGGGTACTTTAGTATTTATTCTCAGAGTCACACCACACGTGCTTGTGGATTAGCTTAATAGTTTCAGCACGCGTGACTTATCTTCCAAATAACTGATTGAATGGTATTGATCGGATAGTACATATTCTAGGATTGGGATTGTATGTGGACACATCGCACACATCATCAACCAAAATAAATTCAAAACAAATGAAATTATAAACAGCATATCAAAGAAGATGATAATATATCATTATGCATCTCACATTACTTCAAATGAGATTTTAGCAACAACAATAACAATTCATTTCTTTGCATAAACGATATCCATTTCTTAGGTCTCATGTTCGGCCTGAGCCATAGTTGCCTAAAAAGGCTTTAAATAAATTCAATTCAATTAAATACAGGTCTCATGCACAACATTTATTAGCTAATATCATACGGTACAATTATCTTTAAGAAATTTCTTTAAATACCCCATCAGCGATTCCGCCAGACTTCCTTTTGGGATGTATATCACCAAATTCCCGACAACACCCCCAACTTAAAAATTTTTGCACTCTAAAATTGGTAGAAACCGTGCAAAACTCCACTTACATCCTCCCAATTTTGACTTTACACCCTTCAAACTGAAAATCGTGGGGGAATCCTTGTATCCCATGGATAATCCACACAGTTTCAAGTAAATCTTAAATTGTCAATGCTATAGATTATTTCCAGCTCCTTTTGAAGAACAACATTACCACAAATTTTCACTGATGAAAAGAACAATAGAATTTGTCATTTTATAACTATCCAAGTATGTTGTTAGCTTTAGAACTTGTTCAGATTTGTATAAACCAATGGTGAATTAATAACAATTTATTGTTCGTAGCCAAAACTTTATAATAAAAACTACCCCCCCCCCCAAAAAAAAAAGTTTGAACTGAAAAATGTCCAAACGAAAATATATCCAACTATGTCCAAATGTCTAACATAATTTGTAGTGTGTTTTTTTATTATTAATTCTTGGAATGTACCACTTTGATTTAAAAACAATCAGAGATCTTGTTTTCTTTTTTAAAAAAAGTCTTTCTATCTGTAAATTTTGCCAATTTTCAGTTGTTTCCCTTTTTAGTTTATTACTGAAGCTTGTATGCATATTTGTTATTGTTAGCCATACAACATTTCTGTTTTCAAGGGTTTTATTGGACATTTCAGTTTGAGCAACATTTGGAATTGTTTATTTGAACATATCTTCGTTTCGACATTTTTGGTTTGGACATCTATAATATATGTATTGGGCATTTTATGATTTGTAAGTAGAATGTTGTTTTAGGTTTTTCACTTTTCTTCGGACATTTTCTTATTTGGTGTATTTTCATTTAGACATTCTTCAGTTTGGACATTTCTGGTATGGACATGTTTGTATTGGATATTTTGGCGTTTGGATAGTTTTTCCTTTGGATACGCATTTTACACTTTGGGTATTTTACACGTCAGTCATTTTGAACTTCGGACATTTCTGCCTTGAAATTTTTACACTTTGGACATTTTGCTCAGGACATTATGACTGCACCATTTATTAAATTTGTTCAAGCTAAAGAAAATTAAGCTATAAAATTATTGGACCCATTAGCTCGAAACAGAGAATAAAAATAGTTATGTTACGTGACATGAACATTCCCTATGGCTGAGAAATTAAGTGTCATAAAATTATTACATACAGAGAATAATTAAATTTATCAGGTAAATGAGGAGGCCAGGTCAGTTATACCACATCTATTATCATCTTATTGTTGTCAGCGGATCCATTTTTTTCGGTCGTGTAATTAGAATTTGTTTGGTCTGTCGGTAATGCAGACTGAAGCCTCAATGAAAACAGGAAGAGAGAAAGATATTTCAGATTCAGCGACCTTGACTCTTCCATCTGGTTTTAATCTCGTGACTCTAAAACTGACAGGACCTTTCCATTCTCCACTTTAAGCATTCACGTTAGCGTCTCAACCAAAGTAAGTTAGCGTCTCACTTAGAAAGTCTAAAGTCTGAAACAATTTGTTCATGGGCGGAACTTTTCCAGGAAAAGGGATGCAAACGTTGACGGATATGTTCATTTACTTGGAACTGTCCCAGCATTCACGTCATGAGACTGAGAAAAACTGGGTGAGTTCTGTCAGGATGATTGGAAACATGACTCTCACCCCTGTGGCTGCTGGTCAATGATCACATAAGATCATAAACTTGAGGTTACCTCACATTCTCAAATGAATTTTGTAATGCTAGCTTCAAACTTACCAATCGTAAAGAGCCACGTCTGGTCACATGTGTTAGGTATTATCGACCCCCTACCCAAATTAGGAAAGTAACTTTCATACACATGCTTACAAGTTATTTCTTTCTGTAATTATGCTTTCATTGTTTTACATGATCGATAACCCACGCCACACCACTGAGCAATACACTTGTTAAGTGAAATTGTATTATTCGAGGTACAAATAAAGTTATACTATACCACTAGGATAATATTTGGGCCATATATGAGGGGAAAGGCAAATTATGCAAATACTGAATTTCCTTTTAAACATACCAAGAATGAAGATACACCAAGTAGTTAAGAAAATATTCAACAAATATATCCAGAAAAACGTTATTGTGTTTTCCTGAAATTTCCTTCTAAAATGAAATACAGTGGCCTTTTACGGCCACCCTTCTTAATGGGGTTCGAGTCTTGGTACTGGCCATCATATCATTATAGCTTTCAGGGTTTTCCACAGTTACTCTGAGGAAATACGAAGCTGGTACCTGGATAAAGTCCCTGGATACCAGCTTCTCACTTCTTTCTAGAAAATAGTGCTAGACGACTTATGTGATACCTCAGACCTGACGTGGGCCTAGGCACAAACTGCTATTGAACACCCGGAATTGAAAATTAAAACAATATTAATAAAACTTATCGTAATAACATTAAATGTTAAATTGAATGTTTACAAATTTTAATGTTTTTTTTCTGATTCGACATTCACTATTAACACGTTAAAGAAACATAACATGGGGATAAAATCTTGTGATGTATAAAAATTATGAAATGCCTACCTACAGCACATCGTACATCAAATTTATTTACATTCTAGATTATCTTATCTATTTAAATTATGTAATTACTAAAAATTTCACTAATTAAATTATCTTTTCAAGTGTTGACTAAATGATTGAATAACAGAATTACGTGCTGTCAATTTTGCAATTTAATGGCGAGCAACGTTTATATTATGCAATTTTAACAGCTGTATTTTTTTCCTCCTGTAAATTGATGCATGAGATAACATTGTGAAAGTTTCTTTTCTGTTCATGGTGAAGTACGTGTGAATGGACAAGTGAACTTGACTGTCGCAGAATGATTCATCTCAAGTACAACCCACACGCTTCACGTTCGGTTCATTTTTCTCTAAAATAGTACGTAGAAACATTTTGTCTTTATTGTATTGATTCTTTACGTTTTCGAAATTTACAGAGTCCATCTACTTTTTGTAGCTGTACTGTGGAAAAAGGAAAAGATTGAACCTTCCTATGCTCTCCTGGTACATCTTACTTTTAACAAGGATTCATTATCATCAATTTAAACTAAAATAAACTCCGTGAGGGAATTACTAAACAGCCCATGTAAATGGACTGTTGAATTTTTCAATATATCGATTGTTGGTTGGAAATTTTGAAAAATCTAAACATTGATGTTCGATTTCCAACGTTTTGTCGATATAAACGATATTCGATTCCAGTCATTTTTCGATAAGAGTGATATTCGATTTAATTTTTCTTTTCGATATGAAAAGTTTCATTCGCTTTTCGATTTGTTAGCGATATCAATGTTCGATATTGAAATTTGAATATCGCATAGAACCAGTGGAACTTTGGTCTACCAGACAGCTTTCGGGTGTCGTGCGGTAAGTATAATGAATTCCCATTGCAGCTTTCACTGGCTTTTCAAGTAGCTCTCCCAGTTATCACACCCACCAAAATTGGGAACCCCAACTAGGAATTGAAGCCATGACCCTCTAACAGAGAAAGCGAGAGCTTTGTACCACTTAGATAAGCAGGGGCTCACATGTTTAGAATACATGCTAAAATCTTTTCATAAATTATATTTGTATTTAAATGTAAATGCAAGTAAATGCTTTATCGATATTGATAAAATATGAACTTTGTGGTTAACATCTAATACTGTCTACATTTTTCAAATATTGCTCTTTCTAACATTTTATCATAACATTGAATTCAATTGTCGATATTGTTTAAATGAATTTTTTCTCATTTATTTTAATGTATTTCAACAAATGGTTTGGAATAACATTTTAATATTTACAATGACTGTTTAAGTATTGGCTTTCGTAATTAACGTTTCAATATCTATGTGTTAATTAGTGATGTTATATTTTCTTATATCACTTTTAGCCCTTGCCAACATTGTTCATGTAATCATGTTTGTAAGTCAGATTTAAACACAAGTCAACGTTGTACTTATGATAACATATCTGGTTCACATTTTACCGTATGTTGACATTCTTACTCATGTGTAACTGCTGAACATCCTGGTTACCACGTTCCCTAGTAGCACAAATTAAAAAAAAAATGTTTATTCAACTAAACTTAACATCTAGTATACGTTATTATATGTAATAAATTCAAACTAGGCTGAATAAGTGTTTACACTGTAAATGCGCTACTTGTAATTTGAATTTTTACAGCCTTGTGGTATCTTTGGCTCAGTACGAGACAGGGTAGGTAAAATATAAGGAAGGTATCGGCCAGGGCCTTACTTAACGTACCATCCCGGTATTCGCTGGTGAAACTAAGGGGAAACTCTGGAAACTGGAAAACTAGTCAGAATGATCGGTCTCGGGGTTCAAGCCCACGTACGTACTTACTGCCGCTCCTAAGTCCGTGATGTTACTGCCTGAACAACGAGGACTGAAGTTTGTACTACTAGTGTTAACATCTCAAGACATTGATCAAATGACGAAAATCAAGTCCGCGTAGACCATTCGTTACGATCGCTGCCTTCGAATAAGCACTTCGGTGTCGCTCACAACGGGCATCCTATCCTGATTGGGATTTACCCAGTTTTCCTCAGTCTCACCAAGAGAATGCTGGGATGATACCTTCAATAAAGTCCTCATACCTATTTCCGGGGACGTCGTTTATGATCTTGCAAAGTACTTGGAGATATTTGGATCCAGGTATAATCATCGAATATGTGTTGGCCGTTTGTCCTATGACTCCTATCGCGATATTTGCAGAATTTTTTAGGACTATCGCGGAAATTCCAACCTAGGATAGTCTTCTAATATTTGCCGAAGTATATCCTGGCAATAGTCTTATTTGAATCCTAAATTTACAGAGACATTCGACACATAGGGATCCTATACGGATAATTTTAATATTATTCTGTGCTATGTCGGCGTCAAATTTGATCTTCGGACGAAATTGTTATAATTCTTCATCTCGAACACAAACATACTTATTTGGTAAGATTCTTTTTTTTTTTTTTTAATATTGATCTGTGTCAGCTTACAGGACCAAATCCCACTTTTAATTGACATCAAGGGAGAGGATGCGAGAAGAAAGTCACTCACAGAAAGAATTATTCCAGCATTACCCTGGCGTAACTGACGAAAACTCTGGAGAAAACTGACAGAATGACTAGTAGCTGGACTCGAGCCCACGACCTTGCGAAAGCGAAGCCTACGCTCTACCAACTGAGCCACAGCTGGAATAGATTAAATAATATACAGAGTATATTTAAATTGATGCCAAATACGCTAGAGGCACATTCACAGTGATTAAAAAGAAAGAAAAAAAGTTAACTTAATCATGGGTCAAGATTATCTTCGCTTTCGTGATATAGGGGTCAAACTTCGAGCAAAAAATTTACTTCTTACAGCGGTTGTGGTAAAATAAATATTTATCAATAAATTATGGACAGTTAAAGTGAAAACATATTGTTCTTGGAAACCGATTTGTATTAATGCGGAATGAAAAAAAATAATGTGGTTGATAGTTAAATTAATAAAAAATTAAATACAGTAGATGCAGTGTTACATATTTGCTACAACTTTGGGTTTCTTGATATTTGCGAAAGTATT
This sequence comes from Lepisma saccharinum, assembly GCA_022664845.1. Lineage (NCBI taxonomy): Eukaryota > Metazoa > Arthropoda > Insecta > Zygentoma > Lepismatidae > Lepisma > Lepisma saccharinum. Next base: position 72,957 of record JAGDQP010003951.1, on the reverse strand, counting down.
TATGTACTTGCACTCAAAAATCCCTTACTTCGTATCTTGTACGCATGAAAACAGAGATTATTGCAGTAACAAACTTTAAAACTTAACGACTTTTTAAAAAGGTACTTTTTGATTGGTACAAATTATCGTTGCTAATATTTCACTATATCTGAGTACCCACAAGTAGCACGTGAGTATTTGGGTGACAAATATCCTAGGCATCCTACTGTCCCTAGTAATTCCGTAAAGTGTTGTCTATGCTCTCATGGAGCAGAGATAAGTTCCTACCTCAAAACGGAATTTTAATAGTACATTTCTGGTAACAAAAAAAAAAAAAAAAAAAAAAAAAAAAAAAACTCTCACAGATACTATGAGAGATATTTCTGCAATACAAGTTTTCACCCTCTCTCTTACTGACTGAACTTTAGCAATCTTTTCGGGAATTCCTGAAATATTTTTGTAAAGGAAAATAACATTTTACCTACACAATACAAAAGAAACTTGAAATCCATTCAAGGCCAACAGAGACACTAAAAATATTAATTGTTTTTAAAAACATCTTCAGGTATGTAGTGAGTTGTTCTTAAAGTGTTATTCATATGTAAACAAAAGTTTCTTCATCCAGTAATCAACATATTTTTGAAAATCATTTTTGCTCAACAATAGGCTTGACATTAAATGTGAAATTTAATGTGAAAATACTGTGTACATCCATTGCTTATCCAGAAAATGGTTATCCATGTAAAGGACAATATGAACGTCCATTAGGTATCTTGAAATTGAATTTACTTGTGAAGTAGACACTGGAAGTCCAGAGTCATAATGGCAATGTGTTTTATATCCTGCACAGTCATTGGGATACAGAATGGACGCTCAACCGAGTTCTTGGCGGGGAGAAAGAAAGTCTAGCTTCTTTGATTTATCCCTTCAATAGCACTAACAAGAGATGCATTCAGCCACCTCGTATCGAGTGAGTGAATTGTTATTAACGTCCTAAACGAGCTGGTGAGTTTTAAGGAAGGGACCTACAGTTTTTGGTAAAGTGGGATCCGAACCACTGCGTTCAATTGACCCCCGCGGGATTTGAACACGTCGTCGTATCGAATTCAAGCCTATTTTCTTGTTATGTGTCTACTTCAGAAACAAGAAAATATGATCTCGCAACATAAAGCTAATAGTAGTAGCTTGGGGAATAACTTCACAATGTAGTGGTTAGAATGAAGGACTATAAATCCGAACAGTTTGATCCCAGCTTATGCCATGCGGGGTTTGTGGTGGACAAACGCCATGTGCCTAAGTTTTCTTACTAGCATTTCTTCCCACTTTCTTCATTCACCAATTTTCCCATGATCATCCATTGGGCCTGAGCCAAAGTTACCCAAAGACCTTAACAATTAAATTTGAATGCAATACAAAAAGATCATAGGTTCGAATTTCGCCGCAAACAGCTGCAGAATTTACAAGTTGTTTCTTAAGACGGGAGAAGAACTCTCTCGAAGCGTAGTACAAGTAGAAGTATAAATGGATCATGAAGACAGTGGACACATAGTCCATTTAAATATGTATACCAGTAAAATTTCTGTCTTATGTTAGAAGTAAACAAAAGATGAAGTAATGGAAGGTCAAGTCTACCTAATCTTAATGTCCAGTCGACGTTCACATATGGATTAACATTGATGACTCACATAAACGTTCAGTGGATGTCCTCTGGACATTTAACGCCATTCGGACGTCTACTGGACTTGATGTGGACTTCCAATGGACATTCATAGCATGTCTGTGTGATGTCTGGAACTACTTTCTAACTTGATTAAGGTTTTCCAGAATGTTCGCAGTTTTACAGGACAAATGCCGGGTTTGTACCGAGACTGGTCCTGGCCGTTATCTTTCCCATTCCGAAAGAGTGTTCACTACGTCATGTCTCAAAATTGTGAGTTTTGAACTAAGGCTGTTTAGTGATTTGCAAACATTTGCACAAAGAAATAAGAAAGTGATTTGCAAACAGTCATTCCGGTGGAATTTAAAAAAAAACTTCTTTTGGAGTTTCTTAGTATAGAAATATGAACTCATATTGCATTCATAAGGTATGACAAAGAGGTTGTCATGCAACGCTACCCTCATGATGTTTCGGGGTCACGTGAATCTTATTTCCTTCAGCCTTTTGACAAAGAATACTTTCACTATCGTCACTCGGTGCAAATATGCAACACAAGTAGCAACCGGAGGTATTTTGTCATTGCATACACTTCACAAAGATCCGTCCATTCACAGAAAGTTCTTGGATGGAAAGCGCAGTTGGAAAAGAATTCATGTATAAGCCAGTGAGCATTGTGAATTCTGTGTACGCACCAAGAGGCAAATGTTTGAGGTAAGAATTGCTTTATTTTCTTTACCTTTTAAATAACATTTGTTCCTGTTAAGTGGTAGAGTTAACCATCCTATTATGCTCTTGAGAATAAAGACATGTGTTAAGCGGCATAACCATATTTGTCAAACATTTCCTTTAATGGTTGCCTTAAAGTGCTACTAATTCAATTATATATATCATTCAACAACGAGAAAGTTTCTCTTCTTTTCTTTTTCTGTTCTCAGGTACAAACAACAACATTTAAGCGCACAGAACAAATATTTCGTTCTAAGGGACGGGCGGTTTATAAATTAAACTATTATGTTCTTACCTGTTACCAGTTTACAAGATGAAGATAAATACTGAAGATTTATTTAATTCTTCTTCTAATAGAAAATTCTTCTTTCTTTTGTGGGGTAGCGGTGCGGTAATTGGTACAGTTTTCGGAAGTCCAATTTATTTCTACAAAAATGCTCAGCCCTCAACAGACATTCGAATTTTTGCTTTCAAAATGGATTCTGTCCATTCTGACGGAGATTATTCTCTTGTTTCTGCTGATACTAAGTACATGATGGTAGACTGGAATCCCGTTTATCCGCACCCCCCCCCCAAAAAAAATGTTTGTTTTAAATTACAATGATACAAAAATCCCTTTCGGTACGTCTACAGGCTGAGGTAGGTTTCGATTTTTATTTTATTTTCAAAGATTCAAATCTCGCCTTATATGAGAGCTATCGAGAAACTACTTATTGTTTTGTAGATTATTCATCAAGAGCTGTTCAACGATACCTCACAAGACACACACACACACACACACACACACACACACACATATATATATATATATATATATATATATATATATATATACTCGCTTTGTTTCGCTTGGAGCGCTGCCCCCAGACCCCCGTAGGGGGTACGGCCCCCAACTTCAGTGCTTTTGAGAGGATGCGCCTCCTTTATCTTAACCAAAATCTAACTGAAGGACTACACCACCATGGTATCCATCTGTACCCTCCCACGTGGGGCTGCGCCCCCAAAGGAAGGTTTGTCCCATTTATTGTAACCTACTCTTGGTCATACACCTTTAAAGAAAATCTCGTTTCTCTACCTTCAATGATTTGGAAATTGGGGTTTTGGGGCGGCAATTTTGGATCCAAGTTGACGACTTTTTGAAAGTTTTCTTATATGGTCGTGACCTACTTGTGATGGTACAACTTCAAGTAAAATTTCATTTATCCAACTCAAACGGTGTCAAAATGGGATTTTGGGCGTCCATTTTGGATCTAAGATGGCGACTTTTCCGAAATGTAATATTTCCCTAAACTACTCGTCATAATACACCTTTATGCCAAATTTCATATCTCTAGCTCAAACGGTGTGGAAAATGTTTTTTTAGGTCCGCCATTTTGGATCCAAGAAGGCGTCTTTGGATACGTCATGTAATATTTGAATAACATACAAATGATAATGTATAGTGTTACCAAATTTGATGTTTCTAGCTGCAGCCGTTTAGGCTGTGTATTCTATACAACAATGGGTTCAGCGGCCATTTTGAATCCAAGATGGCGACTTTTTCAACATTTCGTAATATTTTCTTGAACTACTAGTGACAATACACCTTTATGTCAAATTTCGTATCTCTAGCTCAAACGATATGGAAAATAGATTTCTTACTTCCGCCATTTTGGATCCAAGATGGCGTCTTTGAAATCATTAGGTAACATTTTCGTAATCAAAAAGTGATGTTGTACCTTTATGCCAAATTTGATTTCAATAGCCCCATTGGTTTAGGCTGTGTATTCTATACAACAATGGGTTCGGCGGCCATTTTGGATCCAAGATGGCGACCGATGTTGCTCATTAACGAACTTAACCGAGCTATTAAGCCTAGAAACAACCTATAAAAATTTGGTTCAAATATCTTCAAAATTATGGCCGCTAGCGTGTTAATATATATATATATATATATATATATATATATATATATATATACTTTTATATCGTATCGATCTC